>JAFBJW010000050.1:1965213-2162039 GCA_016785235.1 Pseudorhombus dupliciocellatus
CCCCCCCCCCCCCCCCCCCCCCTCCCCCCCGGAGATAAAATTAAAAACAGTAACGCCGGATTACAAACGCGCTCCGACCGTCGCGAGCGTGGGAGGACGATTTGAATCCGCCCCAGGACAGAAGGAGTCTTCTGAAGAGACAATTAAATGCACCGCAGGTGAAATATTAAAACCTCTGACGATGAAATTCAACAACAAATGTGCACCTGACGGTTCTCTGTTCAGGGGCCGGCTCGGGACCGGACGGATACGCACACTGTACCGTGGCTATCTCTAAAATCCGCTTCCAAACGGAGCTACTGTTTGCAGCTAATGCTTCTGTACTTAAGCCTCTGGCAGACTTTCTGCCCGCAGTGGACTTTTTCCAAAGTGTGCTGCTCCCACTTCTAATTAAGTAAATGATGTCGGCCATTTGTCTTCCACCACAGGCTCGCTGCTTCCTCCCAGTCAAGGTCGACATGATAAAAGTCGGCCTCTGCTGACTCACAGAGCCATCACACCTTCTCTGCTCTGCTCAGCCGCGCATGATGAGCCCAGCGCCGACGGCCGCGGCCGATCGATCACGCTCGGTACTATTTCCATACAACAGATCAATGTGGAGCAGCGGCGTGTTGCTCGCAGGTACTCAGAGGTGCAGGGAGCGGAGCTCCCTCCAAATCAGAGTCTGCTCCCGCTCTCGGTTTGTTCTTCGGCACGTCGGGTGACGCGTTCATGCAGCTGGAATTACCGTGGGGGCCGGGGAAGACAAATTGCAGGTGTACTGCATGAAAAACTTTGTCATAACAACAGGAAAATGACTACACAAAGCATATTGAGCTGCGGAATGTTTATGGAGCCACTGAAGGCCACGGACGCCTGTTGCCAAGCTGCTCTCACCGTGCAGTTTGCTCGCTGCACCTTTTCTTCCCAGCTATGCATTTTTTTCCCCCAGCTGACCGGGAGGCATCCTGCGGCACCTCTGGAAGATGAAGCCGGTGCTGGCTGGCTCACACAGGCCACACTTGATAAGAGATAGCATCTCTCTCTCTCTCAGTCTGTTGCCACGGGCCAGCCTCCTCCTGTTTCTCCTGCTTCCTAAACCAAATCTCCCTCCTGGGGGACGTCGTCAGTCAGCCTGTTGCTGGGTAACCAAAGAGGATTGTGGGTCAGAGAAATTATCAGTTGAATACCAACAAGAGCTCCTCAGCCCTCAGAGTGGAAAGAGTGATATGAAACCCAGCTCTTGATAACATGCGGCTCCACCTGATGCAGCTGCTGCTGCTGGAGCAGAGCTGTGTGCACGCTGAGCGCTCCCCTCCACTTCCTGCCGCTTTGAGCCCGAGGTGTTATTTTGCTGTTGAGGAAATGCGGATCTGATTCGAGAGTCACTCTTACTTCTGACCAACAGACACACAGCCGTCCATCAACCAGAGGCAGACACAACAGGTGCTGACGACAATCTGAGATCCAGCTTTGGATTTTCAGGCGCGCCCTTATTCAGAGTGGAACCGGACTCTGTGTCTCTGTCACACTCTGCAGCTCAGCTCAGCGCCACCTCTCCTCTGCCCTGCCCTGTCAGCTGAGTGAAAGAAGAAGTCAGATCATCCAACCTGAGCGTCTCCTGGACTCGCTGACTGTAGAATAACGCCGCACGTCCCCCCCGGCCCTTCTGCTGCCATCAAGTCAGAACTGTCGGCCGTCGAGTCGCTCGTCCAGGCGGACCCCCGGCCCCGGGTCGCATCTGCTTGACTCCCGCTCCTCCCAGGACCTGGACATCAGCGAGCGACAAGAAATAAGACAAGGACCGAACGAGATAAAAAAAATAGTGTTTATCAAATTCCATGATTCCATTAATTCAACTATCTCCTGGCTGCAGAACTAAATAAACCCAGTAATGATGTTCTGTTATTGGGTTTATAAACAGCAGCAGATCTACACTGAACCAGTTTCCCATCAACTCAATCCAACAGAGATATGAGAGTTTGGCAGTCGCCCATCTCCGAGCTGTTTAACACGTCAGAGCGCATGATAACAACCGATGCCTTTAAATAAACTCGGATTAAACGCAATACAGTGCCAGTGATCATACTAATACAATTATAAGGGCATCAATTATTGACAGTGCTGTCCATCGTGGTCGGGTCAGGACCAGCTGAACACGTCGAACGACGACAGGGCTGAATTGGGAAAGACTGACTAAATACGAGCGAGTGAAATCTCCTTTTATGAAACACATTTCACAGCTGCGAGCCTCGGCAGAATGGATTCCTGTACCTTCCCCCAGCTCACTGGACGATGTAATCAGGTGGAGGTGATCTACCTTTAGTGACGCTGTGCTCAACGTCTGCGTGAATAAATGCACGGGGGCACTTCTTCTTCTTCTTCGGCATCAGAACGACGACTCAGCAGTTTAGACGCCAGCTGCAGGAGATGATGTTTGTGTCACCTGTAAAATGAAATGATGAATTCATACTGACAGTAAAAAATAATAATGATAACTTTGCAGAACTAAACAGGAGCTTTACCATAGAGACGGTATAAATCTCGATTTGTCACCGTTCATTGCACCAGTGTCGAGATGAAAACTTTCTGCTTTTATCCTTTTCACACTTTGGAAGACAAACACTGATTTCTGGAAGTAGAAAAAGACGTCAGAGGCACCCATCAGTATTCATCAGCGGACTCTTATCTCAGCTTTAAATGTTGGATTTCATAGTGATGAAGGAAATACATTTGTGTTATGGAAAGCAAAGGTATTTAATACTTGTTGAAGAAACTAGAACCTGCTTATTGTAATTATGGTTTAAACATGAATATTATCCTCACCCAGATTGCACATCGACCAAAGTCACATGGTCTATGATCTAAAAAGTAAGATGAATGCATTTCTTGTTGTAAAAATCAATGACATCATGCGGGATCAGACACAGACATTCTGTTCCTTCACCAGAGAGAGTCTGCAGAGCAGAGGCTCCGATGGCTGAGCACCAAATGTGTCACCATAATGAAAACAAACAAGTTCATTACCGGGCCGCAACCAGACACATAAGCTCCCCCCGACACGATGTATACTGTAAGCCACTGCGGACGCACACACACGCAGTGCGATGCCGGAGCCAAGGGAAGGTGAATCATCCGTTGATCCACTAAGGCATTCTAATCAGAGCCCCTTAAATTGGTGATCCAATTCAGGGTGCCGCGGCTCAGCCAAGCGCAAACGGCCCGGAACACGTGACGCGGCTCGGCAGCGTGCCACCGCGCCCAACGTCTGCGCATCAGCAGCGATTGTGCTACTGAGCCCACCAGATCCACTTTGCTTTCTAATTGCGCTTCAGTCGGACACATTTGGGTCAACCGCTTAAAACACTCTTCACCCCGATGAATGAGCGCAAGAACAAAGCTCCTCTGTTTGTTCCAGCCACCAAATCAAGACAGAGGCAGATGAAACCTTTTCAAATCAAGACCGTTTTTTAAATGGGGCGACATGCAACGATGACAGCGTCGAGTCCTCTGGAGGATTTCTGAGCGTTTGTGCTGTGGATGCTGCTTTGTTCAGCCTCTGCCAGCGAGAGGTAAGAAATGATGGTGGTTTAACTTCCCCTGTGCAGATACCAAGATTAATGAGGCTGACTGGAGCTCCTGGTTTTTTTTTTTTTTTTCATTGCGACCAGACCACAAACCACCACGACTCTGAACTCCTACCCACTAATTACTTTGGGAGTGTGTGCACACATGCATCTGTGTGAACGTGCATTCCTGAGCACGGTGCACATTCGTGTGTGTGTGTGTGTGTGAGAGAGTGAGCAAGAGAGAGAATATGATAATGTTTGTCTGAGTCAATGAGTTACTCACCAGTTTCTAAAAGCCTCACAGCTACAGCGTGGGCGGCTCCACTTGTGTGTGTTGGTATGTACAGTATGTACAGATATGGATGTGGAATGCGTGTTGTGCGAATTAGTGTGTGTTTGTATTAGTGGGGGCGTCGGGACGGGGGCACTGCTTGGTGAAGCTGAAAGAGGAGAGATGACATGCTGTCAGTCCGAGTTGACGGTCACCGCTCAATGCTTTAGTGCCTCCTGACACTTTCTTTTCAGACCAGAGAGGCCGCAGAGCGCCTCAGGCATGCCGAGGGATCCCGCCTTTTAATTGAGCCTTTACCCAGGATTCATTTCACTCTGCACCTAGGGCCTCACTGGGAGCAGACAAAACCACCAGAGTGACAAAGCCGGGTCTCGCATTGTTCGGGCTCAGAGGCCGGTGAAACCTAGACCTATAAAAAAGTTAACCTTTAGAGACATCATCCCAGTTTCACAGGCGCTGGAACCTCACTAATCTAAACCTCTCACATATGAAAGTCGTTTATAATCGGAAGACCCCGTTCTAATGTAGGAAGACCTCTATTAGCCAGTAGGGTCAGCGTTGGATCCCTTGAGTCCGAAAATATTCTTGATAAAAGACAAATAAAAGGAGGAGATGACCTTGTGCAATCTCGCATTGCAAAATATAAGTTTTAAATATAATTTCTGGTATATTTTCCAAAAAATGTACTGGTTGGAGGTTCCCATCAGACAGAACTGTGTAATTTGGTTTTGGTAGAACACATAAAAATAAAAAAATAAAAAAAATAGTCACCAAAACTCACACGTTATTCTACATTATAATTACAGAAGTTCCTTCCAGGAAAAAGCTTCTTGGAAAGTGTTACTCCTGGTAATTTATAATATTAAATACCACATTTTGTTTGTTATTCCATGCTCCTTAAAAAAGAGGAATAACAGGTAATTTGAAAATGTCCCCCTGGACTTAAGGAGTTGATTTGTGATTAGTTTATATTTATTTTAATTTTAATTTAGATCAATTTATAATAGAAACAATCGTTGGCTGCTTCCCCGGTCTGCGTGTTCTCTGAATAATGGAAACATCCTAATTGTAATTGTTACATTTATTTAACTGCGATTATCATTTTACTGAGTCGATGCCACTTTACACTTCATTACAGTCCTCTGGTTCCTGCGATGGTGCGTATGGCGATTGTAAGTAAACAAGTATTACAGAGCAGGGGGAGGAGGGGGAGGCTCATTTATGCTCACTGTACGACACAGAAACGTATGTCTGCACTCCGTTTGCATCTTCTCTGTGTTTGTGCGTGTCTTCTGGAAGCTGAAACGGAGCAGAACCACCGGGAATCATCCCAGCATCTGCATTTAGGCTCACTTATTCAAACATCACTGATCGGTAATAAGGGAAGATTTCTTGGGAGACACGAGAGTTCTTGAGGGTGAAGAGGGAACGGCGGCGTGCAGCGAGACGGCTGAGCCTCGATGGATTGGATGACTGACCGGTCGGCGGGGGAACGAGCGCAGCAGGGAGGCCGCAGGCGGAGCTCCGAGTGGAGAACGCGGGGGTGGAGTGAAGCTGGAGACCGGTGGCGCTGGGAATCGAGAAATGTGGTGAGCGCATCAGGCGGAGAGACGAGAGGTGATCCTGACGCTGAAGGGTTATTGAAAGAAAATGACAAATCAAAGTTTAATTGGCCCGAGATGCACCAGCAGCATCTTCCAATCTGTTCAGGGTGTCGCACAAAATCGTGATCATTTGTCACTTCAGTTTTTTTTGTTTGTTTCCGAGTTAATTTTGAAAGACATATTTCACAACAGCCCGAACATGTCATCGCACATTTCATCCGAGCAGCTCCGTGGAGATAATTGCAGGCTGCTGACGTGTGTGTTGGTCCTTGAATTCTTACATAACTTGACTTGAAAACAGGAAAAAAAAATGAAAGAGACGGGTCGTCATATGACTTAATCTCTAAAGCCTTCACTGACAGTGGAGGCACAAAAACCCCAGATTCCTCGCAGGAGTCAGCAGCAGCAGCAGCTGGAGAGAAGAACCTCACGGAGCAAACATTGATTATTGTCCTCCAGTGATGCATGTCCACCGTCACCACTGATGTCAAATCACTCTGGAGGAGGAAATACTGCCAGTGCTCTTACTTTATAAACAATAATGTAATTAATCTAAAGAAAGAGATCATTGAGAGAAAATCAATTAGCAGTGGATGCCCCTGAAGTGAACCCGTGTTGAAGGCAGCCCGCATTGACTAAAGTTAACAGAAAAATAAACAAGGAAAAAGTAAACCTGTAATTTGGAAAATTACCAGTTCTGCAGGTGCTAATTTACACAAAAATACCACCCATGAATATGCATTTCTGTGGTGAGTCGGTCCCCCGAGAGCGAGTCAAAGCGCACCTGAGCAGTCGCGCTCCGCTCGGCGAACAGATGGACGAAGGCGAGAAAACAGCGACTGAACAGACGAGCGGCGACTCAGCCTTTCCGCGGGTCCTCGAACTCGCCGAGCTGCTGATCGCCGGTTTTTACAACTGATGAAAAAAATAAATCTGCCCGTGTACGGGTGGCACCGGCCTCCCGGGTGACAGACAGCTCAACACGGATCCCTGCCTCCGTGAGTTTGGGGGTGTTTTGACTCCCTGCCTGATAATAAGCAAAGCTCCCCACGGGCACAGCTGGCTCCTCTGTTCGCATCCTGTTACCAAGGTCTGTGCTGTCAATACTGAACTTAATGGAGCGGCCAGGATGCACAATGCACAGCGCAGGGCTTTTGATTGCGCCTATATGCTGCATACTGTACGTATACAGGCCTGCGGAACAGGCAGGCAGAAAATACGGAGCGTGATGAAATGCACGGCTCCGTGAGGCTTTGCCGCGGCGCTTGAAACTAATTGCTAATGTCAGCATGCTAACCTGATAACGCTCTAAATGTGCTGAGGTGTGAAAGGTAAGATTCACCACACTCACTGTGTTGGTTTAGCACTTTGCCAATGCTAACAGATGCTAAGTGGCGCTAAGTAAACAGCAGAAGCCGATAGGATGCAATTAGCAAATCACAACGTGGGAAAATCTCACAGTGGAGTCGCTGGGATTCTGCCTCTGGAGACACTGAGTGTTTAAGAAAAAGAACACAATCAAATTATTTCAGTCTGGAGCAGAGCAGGCGACCGTCTGATCAACACGAGACGCAGCGTGACGCACAGCCAGGACATCTGGGTTAAAGGGACCAGAGGGATCCATGATATCGATGTGAAGTCATATCTCCCTGGAGTCTGTTTCTCATTTGGCCTCATCTGACATTTGGGTCGGCTTCCACGTCGTCATCCTCCCAGAGGCCAATTCAAACTTCCACTTATTAAAGCCTCTGATGACTCTGATAAGTGTGGAAACGGTGATGCTGTAATCACTGAGCGAAACGGGGACCGGACGTCAGGCACGAGGACGATAAGTCTCTCTCAGAGTCAGCGGTGACTCATGGGACAAACAGCAGACGTCTGGTTGGGATGATAAAACAGTCTGACGACAGTTTAAAGTGAAGCAAAGCACCTGATTTCATTACGGGCCTGTTCGTCTGCACTGCAAAGAAGCAGGGTTATATACAAGTGTCATTACTCCCATAATGAGGATCTTTATTAAAAAAGAATTTAAGTCATTAACAGTTGTTTAATTAAGCAGCAGATACAAACTGCAGTAAAACGAAGTGGAGGATTTAATCCTTAAATTGCCTTCATTCATTTCCCTCAAACCGACGAGGAGAAATGATCCCTCTCTCACAAACGTTATCTCCCGACCGGAGTTTGTGACCTGGCTAATTACTTCATTTCAATCCACGTGCCAGTTTGAACTTTTATTCCAGATATTATTGTGTCAAACCGAGCCACTGTTCCGAGCGGCGTTTCTCTTCTGTAATGAAAGTTCCCTCTTCTCAGCGCCGCAGACTTTTTTGGCGTGAAGATTTTTCATTATGATGAGTCATGAGGACGGGCTGTAAACGGTCGCCTGAGGTGCTGAGACATTTCACGAGGATATGAGAGCTTTCGCCTGCTAACGGAAAACAGCAGGTGTAGCAAAATTCCTTTTCCTTTTATTTTAGCAGATTCTTCAAAAAAAAATACGTTTAAACGCCCTCCCTCTCCCAATCCCTGGGCGGAGATGAGATTCTAAGAAAAACACGGGAGCAAAAGGAACAAGACAGGAATAGACATAAAGCTGCACGTGTGCAGGCAAATGCTTCAACAATTAACAAGTGTTTGCATTCATACGTTGTGTAACCAGACTTCCATAGATTGATTGGTTAGATTCACTCCCTGACCTCTCAACCACCTTTTAAACACAAATAAATCCTCCCTCTGAAGTTAACCTTAAACCCAAATCCTGAGCATAAACTAATCCCTCAAAGAATCCCTGGGAGGACACTTGAAGCTCACCAGAAGAAAAAAATAAGAGCACAAACTCTCCCTCTCTCTGCTGTTACTGCAGCACGGCAGACAACCTCAAAACTCATTAATTATCATATATTAATACATAGAATCATTATTATTTCATATATATATCACCCCTTAAATCTTTTATCAACGTTAATTACCTCGACCAAGAAGGATGTTTTCACCGTCATTTTAATTGTTCTAGTTCTATGTTGAACAGTTGGTTATCGTTGTGTAGTCTCAGACATGGACGTGTTCACTGTACCAGCAGCGTCTGTCAGTCCACCATGTGACGCTTGGTTGACACACCACGGCAGCGTGGTCAAGATTGAAGCACCTGCAGGTGCACTAGTGTGAGGGGATGAGCTGAGGACGCGCATATCACACATCTACAATGAGATGGGCTCCCGCTGGTGATCCTCATTTCATCTTCAGAGCCCCAGAAATGGTTTTGGGGACGGCCCCAGTGGTGAGGACGAGCTTTGTTGAGCGTCCCCTCCACCGCATGATGGACTGCTCCGAGTGGTTTGAGGCTGCCAGTGCTGCTCAGCTATATCCTTGAGAAGCTGCCCATCTCCACAGAACTCTTGCCAGTGGACATTAGTCTCGGCCCCGTCCCTCTGTTTGGGATTTATACCCATTAATAATTCATCCACTGCTGCGGACTCAGGAGGGGCCTCCCTTTCTCTTCCTGAACCACACCGGCCCATTTACACGCTTCAAAATGACACACGGCGCAGTAATGTGCAGAGCTGCTTTAGTGGCCGCAGCATTTAAGCTGGAAGAAAGAAGAATGGAGGAAAGATAGGAAGCTCCGTCTTCTCCCTCCATCTCCCTCCTCACTCTCTCTCTCTCTCACACACACACACACATACACACTTGTGCATAGTTGCTAGGCTACACCACAACTAATCGCTAGGAAAATTATCTCAGTTCCAAACCTCTATCTCTAACTCGTGTGAGGACATACAGTATTTACCCGGCAGTCCTGATGGAAGATAGGAAGAAAATACAAATTGTAAAGCAAGCAGAAGGACTGTGTTTATGAATATAGTTGTGTCCAGTGGTCAAAGACGACAATATGCCCAAATAAATCACCAATTCGCTTCTTATCAGCGTTCTCAAATTGAAGTTTAATATCCTTTGCTCCCAGCAATTTCCTACTTCCTTGGGTCCTTTGCACTGACGAGCAGACGCCCAGGACTCGGACGGAAATCTTTCCCATCAGCGTTCACCACCTCTGAGGGAGAAGATTACGAAGATTAGATTTGCCTTAAATAGATTTTTTTTATGGCAGCCAGAAACAATGCTATCTCGGAGTCACTCTACATGCAATCCACTCGGCAGAATGCCTGACGAAAAGCGCTCGACTTTCATTGTGCGTGAAGCATGGCTTTGTGCGCCGGTGATTGAATCTTGCAGGGGAAGTAATGGCGAACGTTATGACCACTGACGTAAGGGGATGGAGACGAATACTGTTCCTCGCCTTCCTCAGCAAACCACCGGTCCACGCAATCTGTCCACGGGCCATAAAAATGAAGTGGCGCACGGGCCGCACCACAGCGGTACACGGGTCAGAGTGCGAGCGGATGTAAACAGCGTAGTGACACGAACGCTACTTTATTTCACATCACCATCCTGGGCTCTGATGGCGCTGGTGTTTTTATAGCTTCACATAAAGCTGCTTTTAACGCAACATTTACAAGTAACACTCCGTTACTCCAAGCATCTGTGATTGTAATGGAAGGTAAAGTAATAGTATTTGACCTTTGAGTTCAATATTCTGCGTATGTTAGTAAGTTAGCATGAGGAGCGCTTATGGTTGTTTTAGATGCTACAACAAAGGTTTAGCTGTTTTCGTAGTACTTTGTAAAAAAAAACAAAAACAACAGAAATCTGAACGGAACAAATCCCGTTTGTGAGAATATAGTTATTTTCCTTTCAATTCATAGACTATACAATCAAAAATACTGAGGTCAGTCTGATGTATAAACTTGACAATCAGAGACCAGGTCTATTTCTGGGTCCAAACACGCATCGTCAAAATAATATTCCATATAAATTACAAATGCATTTTAGAGAGGCATCAGATAACTAATTAAGACCAAACTCACCAGGGAAATTATCCCTTGTACTGCCTAAAATACACGTCCAATAAATTAACATGGATGAGGCAGAGTTTGTGACCTGCTTCACAGCCATGTCAGCCATGTCATCCATCATCAAGTGCAGCCTGTGGTCTGGACCTGCTGCTTCCAGGAAACACGTCTCTGCCCACTGAGCTCCAACAGACCGATACAGATGCTGCTGCGCATTAAAATCTATTGGTCACAGTTAGCCTCGCGACACGCTGCCGTTGTTTGTGGTCGTATCATCACAAGTAATGACCACAAAGCGCGAGTCCCGCGGTGGACGCCGAGCTAATAACCATTATTCATATTTCAGGAGCGGGGGAGCTGTTGACTCTGTCCCCCGTGGAACTCGGCTCTGTCACAAACACAGGTGACTGGCACAGTGACTAACTTCCTGCTTGGCGGTTCTGTTCTGTCGGTGCCGGATGGTTCTCTGGAGGCAGATGGGGTTGTTATTGTCCTGTTGAAGCGGAGACGTGCACAAGAGCCGGCGAGCTGCGGCGGCCGCCACCATCAATGACTAAGGCCCCAGTAATACTGATATTAATGACAGCAGAGCTATAATAACCACCGCTGCCTCTCTCACTTCGCTGTCGTGGGAAAAGTCGAGTGGACAGGCTGCTGATATAAGCACTGTGCATGTGTGTGTGTTTCCACCCAGTATGGCAGATGTGTTCACTATGTTTATTTTTGTTGAAATGGGAGAATACTTATATATTTTTGGCGTTGCCATTTCAGTGCTCGGAGATGATTAAACTCACTTTACAGAAGAAACAAGTTCAGCAGTAAAGATTGGATGTGTATGTTTCCTCTTTATTTATAATTATTTCTACAATAAACAATAAACTGTAAAAATATCACGCCTGAATTAGTCAGGCTCTTCTGTGTGATGTTGTTTCTCATTATGAAAACACAAGATAAGAAACATGAGAGAGGAGGAAAAGCTCAGATTATTTGACCTCTGACGTGTCACATCCAGGTCATGTCCAACATTATTGATTACACCAATTATTGTAGAGATAACAACTAACAGCCCTTGATAGGTGGGAAGATACGGGTGGTGGGTTTGGCCTCGCTTGTAGAGCTGCTTCCAGGAAGTGAGCAACATGTTTTTCGAACCTACGGCGTCTCATCAGACCAAAGATTACAAATATCTCTTCCTCTGAGGAGATTCTGACATTACGGCGGAAAGTAAAAACAATATTAACATAATCAAATTGAATGTTTTAATTTCCTGCAGAGGCGACTGCTGGACACATGTTGTGCAAAGAAGCCAAGATGGCGTTTCTCCGGCAGATACACTTTTCTAGTTTGGACGACCACTCGTAGAACTTTACAGTCAAACTCTGCCATCCGTCGTCTCATACAGCACATCAATGTGCAACACTTTCTCTGCTGTGCATCAGTCATTCAGCGCCGGTGCAGCTGTCGGGAGCAATTGGGGGTCTGGTATCTTGCCCAAGGACACTTCAACACACGGAATTAGGGGAGACAGGGATCGAACCGCCGACCTTCAGGTTAACTAGCTCGTGAGTCAGTCTCAGCTGTCAATCATGACGATTCAACCTGTTTGTGTTGCATCATTATTCATAGCTGATGTGAACTTAACCAGAAAAAAATGATCACCGATAACTGCGAGAGAAAAATCCATCTTACGTTCACTTTGACAAATGTCCCGTCTATTAACATGGAGGAGAGCTATACTGCAGCCAGCCGTCTACATGACTTAAGTGAACTCTTTATATACAATCCATGATTTGCACAGACTTCCCAGGAGTTCTGAATCCTCCTTCAACTCTGAACGATCCCACGCTAACGTCTCTGTCTGTAAATAAACGAGTGAAGCTGCAACCAAAAGTCGTCCATGGAAAGTTCAAGAACAGAACAACAGTGTACGTCCCCATATAGCTCGCTGTCTTCTAGATGAATTGACTAAAGCCCAGAAGCCCATGATTACCCAGAACCCAGAGAGTTCATTACTTCAAAGTAGAACCTCATTAGTTCAGATTTGCCTTTCAAGTTCACTTTCTCTCAGGATCCTGACTTTAACTGTTAATTACTGTTCAATTAATTAAAGAGCGTGTACCTCAGAGGTGGGTGTTGATACCACATAGAACTGATCAGGTTCAGCGCATTTCCATAATTTTTGGGAACACAGGAGGAAAACAGCGGTGCGTACAGTCTGTTGTCAGGCTGATAGGGCAAAGAATGAGCAAATATTCATGCGGCATTTCCCGCTGTTTGATGTAAATTTTGATTAAACATCACAGCTATTAATTTCAAGGCAGACCCTGAGTGGATAGTTAATTACACAAGCTCAGTTTCAACAAGACGTATGTTCTCCCACAATTAATCAGAGCAGTCATAAACCAGGACACATACAAGACTGCCAGCCCGCCCGCCCGCCCCTTCTCGCACGATCCCAGAACCAACCGGCTTCCATGACTGGTCTTTAAAACCCAAGGGGTCAGCACCACAGATCTGGGCTGGTGACAGCTATTATGTTCCGTGTGTAACTGAATTCAAATCAGCTTCAGCTGCCAGTCGAGAAAGTGCAGGTTTGCTCTCATCTCGGCCACTTTCATCCCCCCCCGTCTCCTCGGGCTGCCGACGACCGCGGGTGCAGGGGCGCATGTGTCGGGTTCGGCGGAAAGATATGAGTCATGCTGAGAAACAGATGAATATATGGAGCCCGCGTGCTCGCCGGGGTGAGCGGTGCCGCCATGCACGCAAGTGAGCTGCAAGCTGTCACGGCGGTTTTACCTCCTCGTTTCTCATGTACAGTAGCGTGGAATGCGCGGCCGCTCGGCGGGGCAGGGTGATTACGTGCAGAGATTAGATAGAGGTGGAAGGAGATATAAACCTCAAGGAAAAGCCATCACTTCCCCAAATCTCTGCATCATCTGGTGCATCCCAAGCAGCACCGCGGATCGGAACCTTGTGTCTATGTAATTTTTCACCAAATCAGATTTGCTCGCCTTCATCCTTGTGTTGTGGCGTTATGACAAACCCAGTGAGCGGAGCCAGTGAGGTGTACACACCGAGTCCCCGAGGGAGAGGAGAACACATCCAGTGCACACACACAACATCAGCACTCTGACCAAACTCAATGCACAGCCAAACACTCACAGATACCACCAACACAACCAAAATACTCTATAACAATGTAATACACGACTTATGGCCATGACATGGATTTAAATAAATTATGTTGTGATATGGGTATCATGAGTATTTGATGTGTGTATTTTGTGTATTTGGATGAGACTGTATTGTGTGGATTTGGTTGTGTTTTAAGTATTTGTTAGTGTTGGTTGTGTTGTAGGTATTCAGGTGTAGTTGTCTTATGAGTATTTGCTCCACACCGTCAGATTGATAAGCATGCTCTTGTGTATGTCTATTTTTTTTTTGTATTTTGTATCTTGCATGTGTTCTGTTAAACCGCCGTGCCTTGACCTCTCGGGGGCCAAACTACACACAGGACCACTTCACGTCCGTGTCTGTTGAGAGGCTGAGTTACAAAAAGGGTTCGCTGCAAACTTTTACGCCCGAACATTTCAGTTGTGTTCTTGTTGTATTGAGTTTTTGCTTCAATCATTTCACTTCACTGATAATCTCAGCGACACGTCGACTCCAGAGCTGAACACGAGGTGAACTCACACAGGCACAGAAACTGCTCGCCGTGTTTTCATGCCTTTGAATTTCAGGGGTCTTGATAACACACACACACACCTTCACCTGCCCACACAGAGGCTGCACGACTAACAAAGATAAAGTAGCCTTACACCTGGTGCCGTATTACTGTGGTAACAGAATCTCTGGCTGTTGCCACTAAGCTGGATGTAGGAAACCTTAAAAACATATCTGTGGTTTCTGACTGATGCATTCTGGAGCCTGGTCCTGGGAGAACCTCAGGCACATCCCAGTGACACCAGAGATGCCAAAGATTTCAATCAATTAATCACTCCTCATAACTGAATCACTTAAAAGTGACCCTGGAGAACACAAAGGATGAAAATGAATCGTCCATTGGGAGAGCTTCTTTCATTCATCTTTAGTGTCTGTTGAAGCGGCAATCAATCAAACAAAAGGTTATGATTCCCCCCCCCCCCCCGCCGTCCATGAGTTAATTGGTTGGGGTGATAATGTAAAAACTACCATGTTTTTGATTTGAGAGCAGATCTGGATGACACGAGCAGATCCAGGAATAGATTTCATCACATTTCACCGACACTCCAGGGAATCGCTCATTTTCCTGCGGGCGTATTTAGGCGGCTGATATGTGTGAGTGTGCAGTTTGCTGCCCGTTTGAATCTTGAACATTTCATTTAAGCTCCGTGTGTGACGCGTGAGCTAGAACCCGGTGGCGCGTCTTTTCATTTGTCCTGCTGCTAGTAAGAGTGTGAAGGTGAGTACAGCACTGCTCACTTCTACATGTTTACAGCTCACAGTACTCCTACCTCAGCTGAATATAACGCTGTATGAGTTTTAAGTGTATGAACGGACTCAACCCTCTGACCATTTTCAGCGCGGACGCCGCAGTTCACACAGCCGCTCACCTTGAACCGATGACCTCATCAGGGTGCGACACAAAGAAACAGGAATGACAGAGCTTTCATTATTGCTCAGCTTTTGTGCCGAAGGAGGAAATCAATTATAAAAACACGACTAACAGCAAAGATAACAGCAGTGTCCTCTATTGTGTTGGAACCGGCCAACTTTTTTTTTTTTTTTTCCCTTTTCCTCAAGGGTCTCTTGACCAGTCCGGCATCACCTTGCTGCAATTTGCTCCCCATCTCAAATCCCATTGCCTTTTGGAATTGGATTTACCTGACTCATTCACACGCTGAATGGACTCACCCGCCAGCGAGGGAAAAAAAAAAGAGACAGATTCTGTGTGAAATTGCCTGAGGAGTCAGGAGGTTTTGGATTTGTCAGGTTCCTCGCTCTGTCTGCCATTAACCTTCCAACAGGAAGAATGTCCTCATTACAGCGACGGACTGGAGACTGTGTGTGTGTGTGTGAGGTGGACACTGGAATGCAGACGAAGTAATAATATATACATTCTTTTGGAATCAACGAATGTAGAATCCCACTCCCACAGCATTTCTCTAACACTGTCGTATTTAGACGACAGCTTCAAATAAAGGAAATGGAGCAACACAAGTTTGTTTCTAGCAGCTTTAAAGTTTAGTTTTAAAACTCGAAAGCCTACAAAACAATCAGCTGCCCTTTGAAGAGCTACATAAAGGCAAATAAAAAGAAGTCCTTATAGGCTCTTGGCAAGCTCTGGGACCTTAGCTCCCAGATGAATCGCTTCTAAGTAAAGCACCGACATCTGCTCACATCGGAAATGAGGCTAAATCGGCATGAACCCAAATCGGCACAGATGCAGCAGCAGTAAACTAGTTTTTCTGTCACTGTAAACCTGAAACTTGGAGAAGCAGCGAGGGAGAGAAACGACAGCGGGAATTCTGGATCCACGCTGAGGGTAAAAATGTTTTCTGTGGCGGCAGGTTAATGTGGCACAAAGCGCTGACGTGCACGGCATTGCTCTCTGGTTCAATTTTTATCACGCTAATCGATGTTGTAGTCATTTAGGGGCAGAATCACTATATTGTTTGGACACTATCAGCAGTCAGACAAAAGCATGACAACAGCACCAGGCTCTGAGCCAGCCATGTTTGAGTCTGCAGCATTAAACATCAACGATTTAGCCGTTTACTCACTGCCAGGGAAAGATTTACAGTACCCGTCCTCCCAGAGCTAAGAACCATGGCTTAAAAAAAAAAGCTTTAACACAATAACAACATAAAAAGATATTGCTGATTGCCCCATCAGCTCTTGAACAGTTAAATCCACTTGGAGTTGCAACAATTAGTTGATCAACTGGTCAAGAAACTGAAATTTAACTAATTAACTTAACTCTTGATTCGAGCTTCTCAAATTTCCAGGAGCCACGTTAGCGTCAATCCTTCTTTTTAAACTAACGACTCTAAGTCAAAAACTCATTTTCTTCTCTGGCTGCCAACAACTCTGGAGGAAAACATCTGTCTCCTTTAGCTGCTAACGCTCCTCAGTGTTTGCCAACCAGTCGCTAGCTAACGAGCGTGTCGCCTGCAGTGGGTTTATCAGAGCGTCTCAGCTGGAAATTCTGGCAGAGGGAGAAAAAAACCCTGACGCCTCGCACAGGAAACGGAGTTGACAGGTGAGGGTTCAGGAGCCAGGAACCACCAACGAGCTCAAAGAGCACAGCAAGCCACACATTTCACATGGATACTCATTTCAGTCGAAATATCGAGACGTATCGATTGCTGATATATATCGATTACTCCTCATAGCGGAGGTCAGCCTCCTCGTTCCAATGTCCCTCTTGCATGCGTGGACCTGGTTTAGCACGTGCGCTAATTGACTTGTATTGCTAGACCTAATGTCAACTGTCTGCATCTGAATTGCACCGCAGCTGATGCCACCTCTGTGTAATAACCGAGGATCTTGTGTTGTCACTGTTCACATGAAAGGAAGCAGCGCGGCTTCGGGGCACAGAAATCTGGGCCCAATTAGTAAAGGAACAGCTCAAGTGGCCCATGACTCAGCTTCCCCTCGTTCTTACCGAAGAGGTGTTCAAAAGAATCAGATCACGCATGAATAGCTGAGCCGGGACGCAGGGTGAATGACTCTGTATTGCATTAATTCACGGCCAAAATCAGCAGCTAGGTTTTCAATCGGCCATTTTTGGAGCAGGACCTGCTGCACAGCTCTCCCGGCAGATCCCAACCTTTGTTTGACACCTAGGTTGCGTGTGATCCGTGCGCCTAGGTTTCTAGGGAAGGAAACCCAGCTGGAGATCACTATGATGCTCTGCAGGCCTGGTGGAAACATCCCATCTCGCTGATTTGCCCAAGATAGGAACAATGAGCCTGTCCCTTTCTGAAAACATTAGATTAAGTGGTTGTTTTAAACCCATTGCATGGGCTTCCTACTCATCCTCCGCTTCCTCTCACGATTCTGACCCACGCTCATCAACTTGTCAGCCGTGTTTCTCTCAGATTTGTCATAGCTGCTCCCATGACGTCTGTTTGTTTGTTTCTTGCTCACGCAGGCAGATTATTCGCCTGTTTGCCAGCGACGTATGCTCCGCACCCCGGTTTGAATAAAGGATGATTCTCCTGGCAGACTCCCGGCGTTACGTCATCCGCAGGGAAAGGTAATTGCCGGCTGAAACAGATAATGCTATAATCATCGGCGAGGTGGCTCGCTGTTATCCCGCCGACAAAGTCCTGTCAGATTAATCAGTATGGGAGGCAGGCGGCCTAAAAACAATAGCTGTTTACCATTAGCATTTGAGTTAGATCCGGATTGAAACTCATCATCAAAGTGTGAAGCTAATGCAGGCTGACAGGATGTGACAGAATAAACAAAGAAGTTCAATTTCACTTTGGGGAGTGGAAACCCATCCACAGTCATTTGTAAAAGCCTCAGTCATCGTAATCTTTTAAGAGAAAATCTGAAACAATGGTGAGGAGGTTTCATTCCTCACCAAATCGAATCTCGCCACATATCAATCCGGCCCGGCTGAAGAAATCAAAGTGATTTCCAGTGAATTCTGTTATATTGTGGATGCCAAGTGAGGGAATGTGTTGTTTTTCTTCAGGGGGGCCTCCACTTTAATCTTCGCTGTTTCCCAAAAAGAATCGCTGGAGTAGAAAGGATGCTGTGTGTTTGAATCGCTGGGTCAAAGCCGAAAGTTTTCACTCAGGTAAGATTAAAGTGCAGATCAGTTTTTCACTTCACCGGCTGCGTGTTTTTGTCATTCAACAAATGACAAAAGGAGCAGAGAGATGAATCAGAGAGGCGACATCCAAGACGACTCAAACCTTTCATTTGGTTCTACAGAGGCACTAATATCACCAGCGGAAATACGACAACACCACAAAAAACTGTGGTTTTACTGTATGAAACATGAAAAAAGTTGTTCTGCAAAGCTTTTCAAATACTTTGGCACTAAACAGCAGTCAGTAATTGCTGCGATTAAAGTCTGACTTGATCTGGGTGAGAACACGACAAGAAAATTAGTCTTATCGTACATGTTGTTCATATACTGCTGTTCAGTATTATCAGATCACACACACACACACACACACACACAGCCAAAGGCCCCTGCACAAAACAAAACAGATGTAGGTATAATGAGAGTAAATGACTGTTGAAATAGGTTTAGCACAATCTGGAATCAGATAAATGGACCTAATCTCGTTCTGGTCGGGACCCTGCCCGGGAAATGGCTTCTGACACCTGAGACCCTGCTGCATGTCAAGGCTCGATCGAGGCTGCCGGCAAAAGCCCATACATCTCCATTTTAGATGACAAGACACAAATCTGAAGCCTCAAGCAGAGGAAACCCCGGGAGGGTCAGTTTTGGTTTAGTGTGAGATTAAAAGGAGGAGAAAAAGAGGAGGTGGCTGTGCACTACACACAGGGGACAAGAGGAATGGCCCAGGTTTAGGCGTCGTTACGAGGGGCTCAAGGCTGAATAACAGCCAGTCTTATTCCTGACAGCGCTGGCTCTTTAGTTGTCCCGGTAAAGTTTAATCAACCTGCTGTTTAATTTACCAGCTTCAACCAGCGACGGACAAAATATGGAATCATTCGGTAAGTGAAGCGCTGCAGGGAGACACATTCAATTACAGCCATTGAATCCAGGTTTTCTCTGTGACTGTAAATCATTCAGCTTCACTCACAATTTGATGATTTTTGAAAATGCCTTATGGTTTAAAAAAAAAAAGAAAATAAATTGCCCTTCAGGGTAACTGTGCAGCCTCTATTTATAACCGATAATTAGGTTTATTCATTAGATGAACCCCTAGTGGCCATCGTAATTATGACATGAGTCAGGTGATTTATGTTGTGAAAAAGGGGAAATTGTTTCCCAAATTAAATCTACACGACTGAAAAAGAATTAAGTACATTTCCTGTCCAACATAATCGAACCAGATGTGAATCTGAATATTTGTCATTTGAACTGTATCTGCTGCGGCACAGATCATGTTTGTTACCGTGACAACAAAGACCAGGGTGCTGTGTGTCTGCCAGAGCTGGGGTCGAACAGTTTGAGGAGCTTTGTTGTCAATGCTCTTTAACAACTTTAATTTATGAACACGTAAGAGCTGCAGCTGACTGACGACACCACAAATGAAAGGTAATAATCTTTAACAGATGATGTCATTCTAGTTTTATTGCCTCACACCTCCGCTGACTCTGATCTTTCAATGCGTTGCCGCTATTTTACTATTTCCTGACATTTTATGGACTAAATGATTAATCCGTCCATCAATAATTAATCACAACTGGATAGAAATCTTTTTTTTCAGTTAAGTCCTGAATCCTCCCTCAAGATCTGAGCAGAGAAACTGAGAGCGACGGCGGAGACGACACCTGAACCGTCAACACAGAAACCTGCCGCTTGTGATGTGGGATGACAGAGAAATGTCAGCCTCTAATACTCCCCCATCACCTTCAGTCCCACTGCAGACGCAGCACATAAGATGAGAGACAGATAGCAAAGATCAAAGTCGCAAACTGCAGGCGGACGACATGCAGGAAGGAAGGACAGGGCGAAAAGGTCCCGGTGGCAGATGAGACACGACGGCCAATGTCGGTATGCGAGAACCTGCACCGACATCCGGGTCGTGTGTCACACACAGGTCACGTCCATTTGGGAAACTCAGCGGCGAGAGATTCGATTCTTAGAACAGAGGGAACGGACCGCTCTCCTGCCAGCGGTGGCAAATCTTGGGACATTGGGACACGGGCAGGATCCACAGAGTGATTGGCGGACCACCGGCTCACCCACCTGAGCCACTGCTGCACCGACGCAGACGAGAGGCCATGTGGCCTGAGGTTAGAAATGAGGTCGGATTACGCTGGGTGCTGAAGGAACATGTGGGGATGGGAAGATAAAGATGAAATGTTTCTCTCCAGGGAAACATCACCCATCTTTTATTTTGATGGCGATTCAGTCGCTGCCTCGAACGGGAAAGTGAAGTCACGGTGCTCCGGCCAATCTTTCTCACAGCGTCCAGGCCCGGAAACATTACGTCTTACAGGGTTTAGTTTAGTTCTGACAGCTGCATTAAGTTTGGGTCGTTTTGAAGCAACTTTATCATCGGCCCTTGTCTCTGGAAAGTTTTATTGCTTCCTTATCAGTTTTTTAAGGTCTGTAATCTTCTGTGACACTTTAAATTCAAGGATTCTGCAAATTTATCGGGGGCTGTAATTGTCATACAGAGCAGCGGAGGGACGATATATCTGACTCTGTTTATCTTCTGCGTGTGGAGCACAGGCTGCGGATTCAATTGCAACATCTTGTACATCAATTTCACGCGTGATT
The DNA here is from genome assembly GCA_016785235.1 of Pseudorhombus dupliciocellatus. Lineage (NCBI taxonomy): Eukaryota > Metazoa > Chordata > Actinopteri > Pleuronectiformes > Paralichthyidae > Pseudorhombus > Pseudorhombus dupliciocellatus. The sequence goes on from JAFBJW010000050.1 coordinate 1,985,988, forward strand.
TAGTTTGCCTCACTTAAGCGTTATGTAAACTTGAGGAAAACGTGGAAGAGGCAAACTGCCTCGGTTAAGTCTTGAGGTATTTATATTCATAGGTGCCTGAGCAACGGAGCAAAGGGTGTAAACCTGTCCCTATTATTCAATTAGCAGGAGCAACGCTGTAACTTTGCAAGCTCACGCTTCGTCTTCATGGAGATAAACGAATCAGCATAAAGTCTCTACAATAGATATTTACCATTTACTAACCGGTTTGATTTCAATGTCTTCAATAACTGACAGGAACAAGTGATAAAATCAGACAGGACGGGAGGAGGAGGGGCTGGGGGTGGGTTGGGAGGCGGGGGCTCAAAGACGTGTCTAAACTCACAGTCAAATGTTCATCGTCTAAATTTTTACGCACTCATTTGTTTTAGTTTCACTTTGAGTCAGACTTTGGATTTAATTACTCTTTGAATATGAGGATGCATCGCTCCGTGTAATGATCTCTCAGTTCATCCAGCTGCTCTGCACTGAGCGTTTATTATTAAGAACTCTCTCATATTCCCACCGTGCACGTTTCCTCTGCAGCAGATCAGAGCCAGTCCTCAACAAGGACGACGACGCACACTCCAGGACCGTAGCTGCCAAAATATCTGAACCTATAAAGCCAGCATTTGTCAAATCACTCAAGGTTTGAGACATAAAAGTGTGAAAATGTAGTTGTCTGGTAATGGAAGCAATGTGTACACACCAAAGCAAACTAGAGCATGTAAGTCATTTCTATTCTTTAAAAACTGCCAAAATAGCCCAGATCTAATGAGGATTCATGGTTTGTCTGAGAAATGATGAAGAATAAACATCATATTTACTGAAAAACACTTTTCACCAGCCAGCTGTCCCTGTAAGGGCAGAGGTTTTACATTTTCTTTTTTTTTCATTGTGAAGTGACTCTAACAGGGTCGGAGTTTATCTCCCAGCTACAATATGACTGAATGTTGAACTCAATATGATCCAGTGCAGAGCTGCTCACACACACACACACACACACACACTGGTCATTCAAACATCTGTGTTTGAAGAATAAAAGTGACCCTGCTTCTGCTACGAGAGCAGCCAGACTTTGAAGCAAGAAACCAGGGGGAGATCAGAGGATGAAACACTGAGCTCCTTGTTTTAAGTCCCATCTTAGAAGATTTCTTTTCTTTTTTTTTTTTTTTTTGTAGTTCACTTGTGTTCCTATTTTGGTGTTAGTGTTTTTTTTTTGTTTTATTGATGTTGTTTTGTCTGCATCTGCTGTGAAACACTTCTCCAAACTTTGCAGGAAAAAGCGATTTATGAATAAATATTATTATAACTGCTTTTCAGTTCTGAAATCAATCCTATTAGGCGGGGATGATGAGAAAGACAGAAGCACAGCAATCCTTGTGTTAGTTCCAATTCTCACACCACAGGGTCCGACTGTGCTGCTGATAAACCATCATTGAATCAGAGCATAAAAAATATTAGGATCGCTCTCCGGTTATGGACGTTTTTGTCCTGCAGCACGCCACTGTCAGTAAGTACTGAGGTCTGAAATGAATTTAAATCAGAGGAGCAGCGTCTTTTTTGTTTGGCTGCAGGTCACGATGCTGTTACGCAACAGCTTGATGTGATTATTTGTTCTTTAGCTCGAGTGAAGACGGATCAAGAATCGTTTAAATGCGCTTCTGCACCTCGGAGATAACTCGGCGATATTTAACAAGGCTGGCAAAAATACAAGGCTCGCAGATTAATACAGCCATAAATCGAGTGTAAAACCGCAGTTCTTATCTGATGGAGACACAGCGAAGTTCATTACTCCAGCAGAGCACTTCACCCATAATGCTTCGCGGGTGAGGACCTCTGAAACGCTCCGTGTGTTTATGATCAAGCTAAAGAAGCTATTATCAGCGTAAACACACCACAGTTGTTTAACTATGTTTATTCCATTCGAGGGTACCTGTCTTCTGCAATTTCTATTAAGGGGCCATGACACCTCGGAGATATGTTTAGACAGCCGGTGCGTGTTGAAAGATACAGATCACATTTGTCTTATTCAACAAGGGGATGGAGTTTGATAGACTTTCATTAGCCGTGTTGGCTTTGTGATTCGTTCCACAGGAGGGCGGATTCAAGTGGTAATAGAGAGTGTGACACATGGGGGTATTATGATGTATTGTTTTAATTAAGATGTTAAACGTGATAGATTTGTCACGGCAATTACATGCTGATTCCAACATATGTAAAGAGGACAGATTGCTCCGCACGTGCATGTTCCTGTTCGCATGACAAACGGTCATATTTCTGAAAAGCAAACCCAAGCCCACTTCCGACTTCAAATTCAAAGTCAATTCCAACAAAGGCATAAAGCTGAGAGGCTGTTGTTTACCCACCAGCTCAGTCACTCATTAGTTTACATTTATGAAAAGAGGGAAAAGCCATCCTCCCCCATTTCACAGCCTCACGGTGCGGCGTCTGATCTTCTAATGCACGGTAATGTGAAGTATCACTTTTCATGGCGAGTGACCCGATATGTTCCCGTTACTCGTTAGAGCCAAACAATCCCGGAACGATGGCTCAGAGACTAATACCACCACGTTCGGGCGTCTGGAGGAAACGGATGACGTGTAGATTGAAACCTCCCCTCGCAGAATCGGACGCGGAATCACAAGCGAGGGACGAGGCGATCGTAAAAATACTGAGCCAGTACCCTCAATTTCACGGCCATGACTCTTGCATAAAGTTTGAGGTGACAGTGTATACACGCTGACATCAGTGTCACTTTTTTCTCCCCTCCACTTCTTTATAATTAATCGCATATCTCTGGGGCGCGCAGAGAGGGCTGGAGAAACAAGCCGAAGCTGGGACGGTCGTAACCTGACATTGATGTACAGCAAAAAATGGAAGTCCTCGTTCACCTTCCCTTTGTTCCCGGGAAAGGGAAGTGGTGTGTGAAAGGGTGTAATTAATGAACCTACAAATAGCTCCAGTTTCGTTTAATGACAATCTATGTGTTAAGAGGCAGCACCCTTTGTTACTGTGGGTGTGCGAGTGCTTGCAACGCTGGCTCCCAATAGAGCCCTGACAGGTAATTCTGCATTTTGAAATGGTAATGAAGCAGAATGCATCGCCGGATCACACCTGAGGGACTCACGTGTTGAGCGTCCTTCAGGGCGCACTAATGCAACGCTCTTGATCATCAACAAGGCCACCGGCGACCGGGCGTCAGCGGGTGCGAAGGTCAAGAACCGGATCCGTGTGACTTACCCGAGGGCTTCGCCGATGCAGCCAATTTCTAATTGGCGCCTTTACACAGGGCAAATGAAACTGGCGTGACAAATTGCGTCAAAACAAGTCTGTAGGCTGGAGCACAGTTAATTTGTGAGACAGAGATGTATTTGGTGCCAGGAAGAGCTCACGCGTAATGAATATCATTTCCCAGGGAGCAGCTCGCAGATGATGTATTTTATTGCATGCTGTGCACTGCTCAGTGCACGGCAACACAGGCAGACTGCTCCTCGTCTCGTTTAAACTCAACCTGGACCCTGCAGTGAAAATGACGGGCGCTTTAGAGAGAGAGGAAAGTTTTTGCCGGCTGCTTTGATTGCACACGGGTCGATTCTGATGTCATTATCAGATTTTTGGCTTAAATGAGAGGTTTTCGTCTTCAGAGGACTTTTATACATTCAGTGCTTAATTAATTTTTCCCGTCACACAAATTCTAAGACCATATCTTTGTCTTTTATCTGTCAGTCGCAAAAAGGGACAAAAAAAAAAAAAAAAAAGTTTCTGGCACCATCACTGCCCATCTATTTTCACAATATGCTTATCTCAGTCCCTGAAAGATTCTCATTGTTCTCCTGCTAATCCTCCAAATCTGCAGCATGACTCAGAAGTTAACCACACTCCCTTGTGCCAACACAATTCTGCTCTGTATTATCCTCCAACAGGAGCCACACGTCATTTTTTCCTCTGAAACAATGCACCCAAAATGACTCTTTGTCTGCCAAATACATGAACAGCTGCGCCTCTTAATAATGCTCGCTGGCAAACGCGAGTCAAAGGAGCAGTGAAAGATATAACAACGCACTTTGTTATCGTGAAGCTCATTGTCTTGCAGAAGAGCAAGTGACCTGATGCAGAAATGGTCTGGTTTGCACAGAGGGTATACTTGTAGTACTTGTAGTATCATCCTCTCTCGTGCAACTAGGACAGTTAGGACCTGCAACACTTCTCTACAGTAGACTGACACTACAGACCTCCACTAACCTTTTAATTTCAATCAATTCAATTCATTGAACCATTCAATAGTTTTCGCAGTAATTTCTGCAGTAATGTTTGTGTACTACTGCAAACTAACACACAGACTTAAGTACAACCTCCTTGTGGGAGATGACGACGAGACATCTTCTGGTAGCTTGTTCATCTCCAGCATAACAAGGTTAAAGGGGAGAGTTATGTCGAGGTTCCACAACATGTGTGTCGCCCACACGCCCACGCGTGTTCCTGCTGATCCCCGACGAGACCGAGAGTCACTCAAACCCTTCAAAGCCAATTGAGATGAATCCGTAGGAATGCGCTCCATTCCTGGGGAGGGGTCGGCCAGTGGCAGTTGCCTGTTAGCCTTCACGGTCACAGGAATTCAGTCATTATGGAAAATGCTGCTGGCTGCCTTCAAAAAAAAAAAAAAAAAAAAAAGGGGAACGTGGCAAGCTGTGACATTCCTGCACAAGTGTGGTTGCTTTTCAGCATGGCCCCTAATCTCCAAGGTCTATTTTGGACGTCCCATTGGTCCCTGAGGCCCCCTTACCCCCGTGTCTTTCTATCTCCATCTGACCAACTGCACACTGTCACATAATACACTGTCTGCCTTTAATTACTGTCTGGAAGTATCAAGGTCAAGGGTCACACATTCCATCGGGAGCCTCTGTGTCCGTGTGTGTGCCGCATGTCGGTGTGCGTGACCACCTCCCCCCCGGTGTGCAGCATGAACTTCCTATGACGGCCGCGGTGTTGAGGGATGTGCTGAATTCCTTTTCACTTTTTCCTCTCGCTCGTCACGCACCGCACACACCCCACCCGCGTCTACGTTAGCGGCGCGGACCCGTTTTAGGAGTGCAAACGGTTTGCTGCGAGCCACAGAGACGCCCGCAGAATGTGACGGAGCTGCGATTACAGGTGGCTAATTTAAGTATGAGACACATTTCTGAAATGATATCGGACACAATTTTAATCCGCCGCGATATGCAACCCAAACCCAAAAAAAGGTCTGTTGCCCTTGAGGTTAAAGTCCTGCTATCCCCGCGGCTCAACTTCTACTTTCCCTGACAAGAGACAAGATTAGGCAGCTGTACTGAGGACCGAACGGCTAAAATCTGCTAATTTGAGCTCTTATCTAAAAGTGAAAAAAGGTTAAATTATTTCCATGTGGACGTAAAAGCCCTCAGCTACCGGCTCTGAGAGGAAAATATACGAGTGTATCCTATAGCCTCCACTATCTAAAGCCTGTGTGAGGCTAATACCTAATGTATACATGAGGGTAAAACAAAAGGGGGCTGGTCAGAGATATGAATTAAACCCCACAGCCCTGTAATCTGCCTGCGGATATTATTGCATAAATCAGCCAGTGGCCTTTAGAGCTCTCCTGTCACCTGCACGCCATCAGCACAGGCAGGCTATAAATTAAAGCAAACAAACTCAGGTGTCGGTCTACGGTAATTGGGTTTGCTGTCTGCTCTTATATTTTCCTATCTGGCCAGTTGTAATCATAAAAATCCAATGACTTAACATAATAGTGTTTTCCTGATGGGAAGACACGCGAGCACGGGGTGGATTTGAATACGCTTTATCCCAGATTTAGCAGTTCCGCCTTCAGCACCGTGACCAGCGTCCTTTTTTATCAAGCTCTTATTAAATTCTCCGAGTCGCCAGCGTAATTCCACACAGGCAGAAGTAACATATTGTTGAGCGCTGATGCACTGCTCCCTGAAAACATAATCTAGCGACGGGGCAGAAATGGGCTGTTTATCATGGGATCTGTTGACTAAACTGTCTCAGACCATTAAGCACATCCCTGAAATACTGATTACTACGGGGGGACCAAAGTATGAAACGCAAACGCTTACGGTGACTGAAGTGCAAGGCCGCGATGAATATTCCATTCAATCACAGGAAACAATGATGTAACAACTGATGTGAAGATGCAGCAAAAACAGATTTCACACTTGCAGTGAGGGATCGGACAGTTTCATTACGAGGAGGAGGAAGACAACAGGACATCAATTCCACTCTTTGGTTATTCAATACAATATGCATGTATAACACTGCTGAATAATAAATGATGCACTTAAAGTGAGAGCTGGGGGATATCAATTGATTAGACCTCTTACATCTGTCATATGACCCAGAGATTATCACAGGATCTGCATAGATTTCCTTACTCTCAGCGCTCCACTGGAGACATTACCGAGCTGCCTGCTGCCCAGGAAAAAATATGTTGATCCAGTGATGAGGCGATCCTCAGCGTTTATCATGTTCCCTTGACCTTGGCCATGTTCAGGCCGATAAGCAGCTGCTGGAGCAGCATTAGATCTTAATCCTTGAACCGCCCAGGTTTAGAGGTTATACGGAATATGCGCTGACCTGCTGGGATTCTTCAAACAGCCAAAGGGTCAACAGCTGAAACTGTGGAAGGATCACTTCCATTGTCTTCATCAAACCTCTTGTGATAAATACCTGAAAGTACAGTTAAAGCAAATGAGCATCTTCAGTTTTTGAAGCCTCTCGTTGGACACCATCTTGGTGGTTGGGGGTGGAGCTTGACTAAGAGCCTGAAGCCATTGGACGCATCTATCCACCATTGCAACCTGGTTGACAGTACTAGCTGTGAATCACACTCTACCCACCCCCAGCTTGTCTATTTGATTCTAAATGGAACCATTACTTTCATCACGTCCTAATGGAAAAGACTTGAAAGGGACAAATATTTGTCCTTGGCTGGTACTTTAAGAGAAAACACTGTCAGGCGCTCCTTTCCAGACTACTTCAAATCCCATAAAGAGTCTCAGGTTCTATAGACTTTTGCCTTTAGCTCTGACACCATGAGGCCATCGACAAGAAAAACACAACCGCAGTTTCTCCTGATCGTGGAGAGGGCGTTAATAATAATAATAAAAACAAGAACAGCACATTCTTCCAAGACAATTAAAAAGTCTTTTACGTTTGTCCAAATGTGACTAATGCTGCTTTCCCCAATGTTGCCTCGTCTTGTTTACAGGGATATTTCTTCTACGGCGAAGACAAAATGAAAGCGCAGTGCTTAGCATTCAGTCATATCGAGCTTGGCAACGATAAATCAAGAATGCCAGGAGGAGGAGGAGGACTTTTTCATCGAGAAAACATTTTGCAAATAGAGCCGTGACTAGCCGGTTTCTTTTTTCAATTCTATGGAACGTGTTGACCTTCATGCGACGTCAAGAACACGCCACAAGATCTACATGGAGCCTCGAGAATCTCATGCCGTTCGTATACACACAAGGGTGGGATGATGAAAAAAAAAAAAAAATCCTGTGAAGTCCTATCGAGGAGATACGGTACACAGTAAAGCTGACACTTTTTTCCCTCTTATCCAACCAAGGCTTAGGTGCCTCTCCTCCCACTGAGTTGCCTTATCCTCCTCAAGCATCTGTTTTTGAAGCCATGCAGCTTAAGCACAGATTAATGGAGAGTCCTGGAGTTCTTGCTGTGAGGGCACAAAACAGAAGTCTTGGCTTGAATTTTGGCATCGCGACCTGCATGCGGCGAGTCGCCATTATCAGCAGCATATCTCCCGGGCTGCTGAGATGGCAAGTTCGCCCGACGTCGCCGCTTCGACTTACCTCAGCATTGTACTTTTCAAGTCTTCCCGTCAGCCACGCCTTAAATTGAGCGGCCACGGGTGCTCAGCTCGCTGTGCGTCAACTACAATTCCGCTCGGGCCATTTGCTCCCTTCTTTTGTTTTAGTGGTGTGCGATACATCGGTGTAAATGTGCTGTAATAAGATAGTTGTCTTGTACTTTCATTGCCACTTTCATTATCTTCAAGGAACGCTGAAGCAGCTCCTGTTGTAGACGCTGCTGTAGTACAGACCTACTGGCATTTATTGCCCAATCAATACTCACCTTAATCTAATTTAGTGGGAAGTAGTGAACTCTCTCACTTCATCCCCTCCCTCTCCTCAATGAGGCTCTGGTAGAGAGGCCTCCCATTCTCTCCCTCTGTTGCCAGGCTTTTCATCCGACAGACAGATACAATGTTCCTGAAGCTCTGCACTGACTGTTCTCACGCTTTCTTCTTCACAGCTCGGCAAAAAAGAGAAAGAAGAGGGTCTTTTCCCGAGCCCTCTCTCTTTCTTCCACGTGAAAAAGCCGAGTGGAGTGCGGGAGGGCGAGGGGTGGGGGGGGGGGGGGGGGGGGGGGGGGGGGGGGGGGGGGGGGGGGGGGGGGGGGGGGGGGCAGTGGCAATCCAGCTACCACCCTCTCCACGAGTTGAAGCTGCGACCCTGGAGGCCGCGGCGGCTCCCACACTCGGCGCGGCTGCAGCAAAATGCGCCGAATGAAAGTCTTTTTTCTTTTTTTTCTGAACGAGTCAAAGTATCAAATGGTAGCTCCGACACTGCGAACGTGTCTGGACTACCAGGCACGATGTTTAATCAGAGATTAAACACACGCTGCATTACATTCCCCCAGCCTGCCACAATGACAGCTCCCTCATCATTCTGCACTATTTCCAGGAAATATAGACTGCGGAGGGGGCCCCCTGAGGTCAAGTCTAACTATGTTTATATCTCTTCATTATCTTCTTGCTTTTTTTTCTCCTGAAGCTCTCAGTGATTTATTTACTTCCCTCGTCGTAATCTGAATTTTCCTTTCCCTTGTATTTCGACTCTCTACATTGCACAAGCAATCACGAGGCTATCACTGGACCGCACGCTGTGTGACGACCCATTCAAACTGGTAATTCCCATGCAAATCTTGTGTTAGAAGTAAAAGCCATTTGGCTTCATGCATTGGAAGCATTTAAACATCAAACTAATATCTAATTTCCTTTAATCTTGTTGACAATTGACTCGCAAAGATGATTCACTGTTATTAAAGTGAGACACTTGGCTTTTAATGTGTCCAACTCTGAGGGATCGACAGCTCCTCTGCCATCGCTCCGTGTTTGCCGTGAGATATTTCCCTTTGTGTTTGTCGCCGAGCGTGTACACAGCAGGGGGCCAAACTAGAAACTAATGGAAGCCGCTCTGAACACCATCCATCTACCATGATGGCTAATTCTGCTTTTCAGGGTCCCCCTGTGTCTTCCGATGTGGCAATTTGTATTCAACACAGAAACACACTAACGTCTGATTCGGCCTGATTTTCACTGATTTGGTTCCCAACCGTAGCACTTAATGGACGCTGATTGCAGTTGAGATTGCCGCCGCACACACCCTGCCATCTCGTGGAACGAGTTATCATTCAGACTCATGTTTGGAACCCTCGTTGAGTGGCGTTACGTTGTATATCACATTTATGTTTTCGGCAATCAGGCTCAGCCTCGGGTAATGGATTGCTCTCGTGGCTGGTGTGTCTGTGAAGTGAGATTTACAACCTAGCGAAGCTGTTGATTGGACGAAATCAATAGATTTGTGTCTGATGCAGTGTGTTGCATTCACAACCACCTCCGTGCGCCATTCTTCTGCGTCCACCGCCTCAATTAGTCTTTGTCATTTCGCGAGATGTGACATCCACAGAGCATCTCCCACAATGAGCCTTTGAGTCCTTTGTAAAAGACTGGAAACTCTTTGCTGCGGCTGACTGGGACACAGATCCAAACGGCTGCTCCTGACAGTTACATTACTGACCAGTGCTGGACGAGGCAGACGGATCCACATGTATCAGGGTTAAATGATTCAATTTAAGATCAACAGATGACCACAAGAGGCCTGTGCTGGGGATCAATCATGTTATTCACTCTTCACCTATTGGAGAGTGTAAGTAAATATATTATTGAATTTTCTAATCATGACATTCAATCGACTTCCATCCATGAACAGAGTGGAAGCCCAGTAGCAGCACTTGAAAATTAGACTTACAATAATCATACTTCAAACGCTGATTACGCAACTTTAATGATAGTGACTGTAACATTAACATCTGGACGAGATCTGCACTGACTGTAGTGAGGGTGTTTTGTCACGTCTTCACTGGCGACCACACCAAAATGGCCCGGTGATGAAATAAGAGCACATCCACATCCATCTGTGGCGTGCACTGTACGTGGCGCCCTGTAATGGAGCAGCTGTAAAGCCTCCGCAACCCGTCTTTATTAATATGCAAACATCTGCCTCCTCTCTTTACGAGGTGTGAATTTTAAGTTTCCTCAGCATGGCCGCCGCTCATTTGGGGTTTGGCGCTGCTAAACATTTAGCAGCTGTTGACCCTACGGATGATGGCTGTGCGTAACAGAGTGCCACAAGAGATGACAACAGTTTCCACGCTCGTCCCCCCCGTGTCCGCTTTCACAGGGAGCTCTTTATCCGTCTCACAGTCTCCAGCAGACAGGCCGCGTGACGAGGGCCACTCCCCCAGTCAACACATGTTGTCTAAGACGCTTTGAGGGAACTGTTGAAACCTTCAGATTCTGGCTCAGCGGTTTTTCGAAAGTTGAGATGTGTGTAGATGCTGCGTCACAGGCTACGAGCTGAGACGGCCGCGTCCAGGTCACGTAGACGTAATCACCTCCTTTATCTTCGCCGGGTTGATGAGCGATTGCGTTATTGACAAAAGGCAAGAGAATGGAGAAGGAGAAAAAGGTCTGTGGTGTCTCCATCATCAGAGCGCTCATGCAGAATGAAATACAATGGGGCTCTATTCATCCGCCACAGTGACAAGCTCCTGTTCTTTAGAACCAAAAGGAAAAATCAATACCCTGCGAAGGTAACCCCGAGTCCCTCCAACCCTCCACCCTCCCTCTGTCATTTCTGTCTCAGTCTGGAGAGTTTTGTTTGCACTCCCACCAAATCGACTTCTATCACAACCACACAGCCACAACAGGAAAGGTCGAAACCGCTCAGCCCCAAATCTGATTGCCCCAGAGCCCAAAAATGGATCATTCCAGTGCAGTGCCTGGGCTTCCTGTTCTAGGTGCAGGCTCCCGGGATGTAATGAAGATGCAAAGTTGCGTGATTGGACAGAGATTCTTCATTTTTCTTTCCTGTTTGTTGTTTCTGCTGATTGGAAATCTAACTTCAAAACTCTCCACTTGATGATGAGGATGACGATGAATGTGGTGCATTCAGTTTGAAAAACGTTTCAGTTTGAAAAACACCCTGTTGCTCTGTGTAATGATAACAGAATAGAGTAAAAGTTATGTGGGTAGTTAACATTTAAATATATGCAGAACATTTGTGATGAGCTGTCCGTGCCGGTTAAGCCAGGAAGATGAAAGCAGGTTCCATTATAAAACAAAGTTTCCACATTAACACAGGGACTTCAATACTTCAGACGAGTTACACTGGGGGGTTCAAATTTCTGCTTCCCTCTAATGAAGCTTGACAGTTGAGATATTTCACAATAAAAGCCTTCCAAGGTGGAGAAAGTATGTTGGCAGAGAGGCTTTTAATTTGAAACAGCTGGAGGAAGTGTACACTTGCAAAAATAAAATAGAATCAGATCTGGTGGAGAATGCGTTCCTTGAAAAATAGTTCCCAGTAGTATAAAGTTAAATACTGCTTTGATGAGCTGTACTTCATCAGAGTACTCTGGGCTGAGTTCTCACACATGACCTCCAGCTTTTAATCACAAAATGTCATTAATGGGAAACATCAGGTGTTGTTGAGGCTCGGAGGACTTCTGACGTCATTCCGTTCTAATCGAAACCACCTCGGAATCTATGTGACTGTGTGAGCCGAGGCGTCACCCGGCAAGTCAAGCACCAAGGGGTGTTCCAGTGAAATGGCATCAGATTCCTCAGCGGTTATACGACCGATCATCACGGCTAATGTTTCCCCTGCAGATCCACCACCGTGTTTAAGAGTCAGGGTCATTTGGGCTTCTCGTTAGTCCACACGTAGCAGAAAGAGTCTTAAAACAATAATTCCTCAGACCATGTTATTACCTCAAGGATCTTTTTTTTTTTTCTTACCTCTCAGAAAAGGTTAGGCCTCCGTCTGTGAGCCTTGAATACTTATTTGCGTCTCCAGCTTCTCAAAGAGCCGTCGCTCCAGCTCTGTGGTTATTTTTAAGGCTGCTTGTTTGTGTTGTTCAGAAGCTGTTTTGTTTGAGTGTCAGAACATCTTCTGGTGACCACTGTTGCTCTCGCCGACACAGTTGTGTTTGGCAGATCGCTCCGGAGCCTGAGTCCCTTGTCACAAAGAGCTCTTGCGATGGCAGCTCTGTTTGAGACTGGTGTTTGTTGTAATTTCTCTTTGAAAACTTTTGAAACTTGAACATTAATTGGTGATGTCAGAATTTCATTTTAAACCCAACACAGATGGCATGAGGGCGACTTTATAATTCCATTTATTTATTCTCTTTCCGTTTCAGCTGCTCGGGCAATGAGGATTCATGTTTCGGATATCACACTCACTTCTGTCCTCTCTCTGACCCAATGCATGCCTCTCTTGTAATTGTGGTAAAGGATTTTCTTTTTCTTTTCTTTTTTTTTTTTTTAAGGAATCATTCCCGAGTCTCAGCGGAGGCCAAGAACCACCGAGGGAGTTTCCTCCTCGAAACACCACTGATCGGAAACCACATCAGAACTGACTGGATTTCACTGAAACACAGAAAAGTAGAGGGACTGGAATTACCCTTTGAAACATTAACAATCTGGGGACTGAAATAACCTTTCAGGAGTTCCTATTTTTGTCGTCAGCCGTGGTTTGGATTGATAGCGTCTTCAGATCTCAACAGAGGAGCCGTGCTCGGTGCGAATATTTGTGCTTGTTTATCTGGCCATGTTGTCTAACCTCACAAAATGTCCCTTTTCAGTTCCAGTAAACAGACATGAGCAGTAAATCCACCGAGAACAGACTCCACATGTTTTATTTTAGTTCCTGTCCCTTGGATTATTAATAGAATGTGTTGTCCCGGCTTTTATTCACACAAGCATCTCCCTGTTTCTCTTTCCCGATCACTATGAGTTGCTTCCTGACTCTGGATACATAGTTTTGGTAAAGGAAAAACATCTTGAACCATTTTCAACTTGAAAACATGCAACAGCTGTTAAACAACGTGTTGCACGCATGCATCATTTGATTCAAACTGCAGTTAGAATCACACAATCACACGTCCTGACCCAGTGGGGTGGTGTTGATGAAAGCTGCTGAAGCTGTCCACAGATAGCATGGGCTGCATGATTTCATTATCTGGGAAGAGAACGCGGGCATAATTAAATGTGTTCCTACTGGTGACGCCATGACTGTAAAGGAGACAAATGAGCAAAGTCTGATTGACGTTCACTGAAGAGGAAGTAAAGAAAGACTGATGTGAACTGCACTTAAGGGATTAAACACCATTTTTCCAAAAGGCATTTCTTCATTTGCTGTTTTGAGGACGTGTCACGGAGAGTTAATGTTACGGGTCCCTGGGTTGGTACCAAAGCTAACAAAATAAGACGATCTATAAAAACACATAAAGTGCAGCAGCAACAAGGACATGAGATGAAGTCTTCATTATCCAGGCTGCGTCTGGTGGTTTAATTCACTATAACACAAGAAAGCAACGTCTCACAGCACCCGGATCAGTCCACGCTTGTGTCTACAAAATCAGATTCTTTTTCTATTTCCTATTTCTAGTGCAGCGCACACATACGTTTTTATAGGAAACTTTCAGTCTGCAGCAACTCTGGGCTTAGAAACTCAATTCAAACACAACTTTCAACAATCTTACAAAAGCATTTTCCATTTTAACTGTGGAGTAACTTTTACCACAGCTATTACCTGCACAGGAACCTAAACTGTGAGAACAAATGCAAACCTAGGGACTAGTCTGTGAGACCAAGTGCAGGAGAAGGAAAAGAAATTAGCTCTGCGGCGTCTGAACCTGCTGCCTAGGGAGCAGCTGACTCCTACTTTTCCAAATCTCCTCAGAAACATTATGAAAATAATATCTCAAAATAATTGTCCCAGAGACATTAGACCTGCAACAGATAACAGGACACAAAGTGAACCGTTCCTCATCCAGGTGTGAGGAGAAGTTTCCCCCACAAGCCACCGGGGCAGAAGTGTTCCACCTGAATGCTGATTACATTTAACCCTATTCCTTCCCAGAACGCATTAATAATAAAATAACGCGACAGTCTCCAATATACAACGACCTGAAAATAAAAAAAATGCAACGGCGTTGATGAGATCTGCAGACTTCAGAGACCCGAGCATACAATGCAAATCATTTCCATGTTCATTAAACCCTTGAGTGACCTTGGCGCCCTGTGGAGGACCCTGCAATCTCAAGACAATTCAAGAAATCATCATGACACAATAGTGATCACTGGCTCAACTGCAGTAATGAGGGCTGGAATTACATGTCTCCAAAGATGCATGGAGATGTGCCTGCAGGTCAGCGCAGAGTAAACAATGACGCACGTGCATGTGGCTGGTATGTTGGAACGGATCGAACACACTGTGTGGACAGACCTTCTTTATGGATGTAGTTACCTGTGCATCAAACTGAAAGAAGCGGCCTTGATATAGAAAACACATGAAGCGGTTTTACTTCAGAATAAAAGGCACAGCCCCAGAAACGTCGCTGTGCGTCTGCTGTGGAGCTCCAGCGACAAGAGGACGAACGACGTCGTGTCAGTTCAGTCCAGCTTCATTTATTCACGAGAATGAACACTCCCTGGTGAAGATTTCAGTAAGGACTGCTGCCTGCGGGCCTGCTCAACTTGGCTCACTAGTCTTTAATTTACGTACGACATATGGATCATCAACTTTGAATGATATTCTCGCTCAGTCTGGAAACATCAGCCTGACGTTAAATAGCGCCATCTTGTTCCCCGGCTGATTGACAGCTCTCTCCGGCAAATAGCATAAACATAAGAATGTCGCCGACCCATTTGAAAGACACATAGCAGCCCGATAATGTTCAATTTTCTAGCAGCCCCAGCGAAACCAACGAGTAGTTTCCTATTTATACCCTCATGTTTTCTGATTTGAGTGGATATGTGAAGTATTCTCTCGCAGAGGTAATGGGTTCTGTCAGCGCTCACCAGCTACTTATTACCCTCCACACACCTGCCCGTCAATATTAGAGGCCGCGCCGCAGAACAGAAATACACCAGTAAACTTTTTCAAATGTCCCTCAAACAGCTTCGATCAAAATAAGCCAATATACATTACATGCCTGCTCCCGGGGAGAGATGGAGTCCTGCAATTTTATGCACCGATTGCGTGGGAGAAGGGCCCTATAACTGTCGACAGAGCACACAACACTTATCCAGTCAGCACATATAGGAGGAGCAGAGAGAGGGAGATCTGTTAATTGCACAGTAGCAGAGGCCGGCGAGGGAACATGAGGAGTTTGTAGAGCACACAACTTCACCCTCGATCCATCAAACGTCTCTGACAGAACCCGATTTGAAAATGGCTCCGACAGAGATAATCAGTGAGTTGGGAAATGGAAGATAAAGGAGATGTGCCCCCCCCATCCCCACCCGCGGACCCCTTGGAATTACGGAGGGAGACGGCATCATGATAGCAGTAGTGATTTCTTTGCTTCCCTTTGATTGAGGTTGAGGCTCTTCTCATTAGGTCTTATTTCATGTGTGAGCACACACTGAATTGATTCATTGACGTGATGACCTGGAGGCTGACCACTGGTGTTTGGGTCACTCCTACAACTGTGATTAATCAACTGCTTCCTGTAGCTGACACACATCGCGCCGGCCGACCCCACACACCGGGGAGAGGATGTGTTTGCCCAGGCCACTAGAGGAATAAACGGATGTGACTGCACGTACGCCTCGCTGCTCAGGGATCCCGCCTCCATTCTCCAGCTGCGGTTATGCCTCAGCGGCATAATGTCACAGGTAATTCGTAAGAAGTTATTAATTCTGCATAACTGCCGTCTTTGAATTGTCACACGCTCTTTGAAATGTCTGTGATAAGACCGCACGCTCCCTCAAAGAATAAATGTTAACCTTAACGTATCTTCAACAGGGGCAGTTAGAATCACAAAAGGGGGGGGGGGGGGGCTTTTGGGGTAGAACCCATCATATCAGCAGAAATTCTGCCAAGTCGAACAGCTTCATCTCAATAAATTGTATTTCTCTGTCGGAGAAGCATGTGGAACCGTCGCCTAATGTAGCGTAAAAGTCTCTTTTGTGGAGCTTCCAATTTATTGTATTAGCCTGTCAGAGCTAAACTATGGAAATCAGAGTGAACAATGGAAACAGAGAGAGGAGAGAGAGGTCAGGGCAGCGAGCTATTTTCCAGGAAACAACGTGTGCTCTTTCCAAGAGATGACAATCAGGGCTCAGCTGAGACAAGGCTGCTCCAACCTGGGATTCATCCAACATCTCTGGGAGGCTCTGAATAGACTTTTAATTAAAGGTGAGAGAAACTTTGTAGAGCTTTTTCAAACCTCTGTTGTTTTTTTGTTTTTTTTTTAACAATAGGTGCTCCAACAATGTCGGAAGGGACAGGCGTATATAACCGTTCTCTTCAAGGCAGCTTGAAAAGGAGGAGCACGACGCCAGTGTTGTCATTTCCAAAGGAGACAATAATGACTGACATTGATCATCAGGTGGTTGTGGGTTTCTAAGAATTAGAGCTCAACCTTTGCGGCTTTTTAGGGGCTGATGCCGATTCTGGTGTGGGCTAGAATATTTCTGATTCTGATTCAAGTCACACCTCAGTCACATCTTTCTCATAAATACATGATGTAATATTAAATACCTGGATTGAGAGAAGAAAACATGCCATTAAAATATAAATGCTGAGTATATCTGCAAATACAAACCCAGATACATGCTCTCATTGACCATGTTTGATAGAAATTGATAGAAATACATAGAGCATGTGATTCAGGCCATTCAATTACCGCAAGGTGTGTCACACACATTTAGCGGCGTGCTGCTGCTGCAGAAATGAGACGCGTTATCGCCACGAGCAGGCAGCTCAAGCAGGATTATTAGAATAGTCTTTCATACGTCCACATTTCTGTGCATCTGTGACGCCGTGTTAGTCGGTGGATGAGCGCTCACAGCACAGATTTCATGCTCTCTGCACCGCAGCAGCGGCTACATTGTCAAGATTTTTTTGGCTAGCGCTAACGTGCCAAATTCATCTTTTCAAGCGAATGCGCTTATCATTTCGTCACCCGCTGAGACACACTGAGGTCCAACACTAAGGGATGTGACATGAGATGGCTGATCCACGTTCCTCTTAATGGATTCCAGACATGATCTGACGTGCACGCTGCCAGGAGCTTCAAACGTACTGGTGCTGGAATGTGTATACTGGTGGATGTAATTACTTCACTCCAATTCAGGATCCAGATTCTAGTGGATTCAGTCGATATCGATGGTACAGACGCTTCGGCCAGCTGAAGGTGATAAGGACCAAAACAAACAGAATCTTGTCCAACATGACCCCCATTACAATTCCAATTTATTTTCCCACCCGCTGTCTGAATCAAATGGAACCTATTGACCAGGCAGACAGAAAAAGACTGCGAAACAAAACAACTGGTTGTTCACTTCCCCCTCATTAAATACAGAGTCCATTGAAAATCAACAACTTATTGATGGGAACATGCTACATGCTGCCAAAAAGTGGGCTTAAAGGGATTAAACTCGAATTGCTTGCCATTGCTGAATGCATCTTTAAGTCAGAGGCTTTATGGAGTCGGTCTTCCTTTTCACTGAGGATCAGAATTGAGGAATTTTGCGGTCTATAATATCCCAGTAACCAAGTACACGGTGGCGCCAGATGGACCAATGTAGGAAGAAATCCCAGGCTGCTGGTATTCCTCCCTGTCCTTATTATTTGAATATAAAACCCATCAGCTTAGCTCGGCATGCATGTTCTTTGTTGTGGGCGATTGCCGCCATGCTTGGGACTGATATGGTTGTGTGCTTTTATTTTACCCGAAACTCCAGTGGGTCCACAGTGATTCAACGCTCATTATCAATGCCCAACACATGTCGGCCTGCCTCTGACTGTCCTAGTAGCACACTGACCACAACAGGGAACCAAACACGCTAATCCATCGCGGACACAGAATGGATCCTGAACAATTGCTTGGCATTTCCAGCGCTCACATGAGGTTGCTAAGAATACGTCTTGTTCAGTGGCCGGGAATGAACAGTAGGGACAATGACATTATCCTGTTCTGAGAGCGGGGGTGGATTAACTCTTCAACATTTCAGCAGGAAACACGCTCCAGTGCACGGGGAAATTAAACATACATGTAACATTAATCAGGACGTGTCGATCCACTCCATGGGCAATCCCACTGGGACTTCCCTTACGTAAGACTCTACATATTAATGCCTCTGACAGAATAAACAGTGGATAGAACCGCCCTTCACAATCCATTTGTCCTGCTCCTCTCTTCCTGTTTACACATCAGGGAGGGTGTCAAAACGGAGCCGATTATTACACGAGGAAATCAAGCCATCTGACGGGCCGATCAATGGCTCTCTTGACTGATGGCTCTCGTATCTAGATGAACGGCTCCCTTGAGGGATGCTTGCTGTGCCTCACTGCTGCTGCAGAGACGGAGGGGGAAGAGAAGTGCAACAGCATCCAGAACTGTCAAGGTCACCTCGCGGACACTGAGGACGCCATGAATCAGACAACCCGAAGGAGATCATACAGCGAGCTCTGCCCACAGACCGAAGGGTATGCAGGGTAAGAATGACAAACTCTGTATTTCCCTTTTTATAAATGATGATATATATGTGGGCAAATCGTTGGCGACGCTGGAAACAGACGATGGCTATGGTTTAATAAAATAAGGCCCGCGAGGGCCTTATGGCTTCTTGAAGACCCACTCTGAGCCTATAGGGACAGACTGCTCATTGTGATCCCCTCTAGCAGTGGCAGAGGCCAGCTGTCCCTCAAGCCGGGGGAAGATGGCTGATACACGGAGACTTTGACATTGAACACAGCCTGAAGATGTTTGGAGGGCACTCTGACGATGCTGGTCATCTGTTGACCCACAACTGAGAGGTCACATGGAAGCACCGAGAGCCCGGACAAGTGGCAGTGTATGGGATATCATGTGGGGATGAGTGGATCATACATGTACACACACAGGTCAGTGACAGCAGACAATATCTAGACGTGTATTGTTTATTTCAAAATTCAGAGTGACCCACGCCAGCAATGACCAATGATGCTAGACACTGAAATGTGTCAACCACCATTAGGTGCCCTGCAAAGAAATCCTGTATTCATGGTGCCCAGAGGATGAAAACTATAAACTTGACGTGAACCCTGATCCTATGGCAAGATGTTCAAGTTTGTTGAGCAAATACATGTGAAACTATTTATCACCTCAATTCCTGTTAAGTATTAGATAACGTGTTTGTATTCATATCTAATAAAGTTAATTTATTTGAATTTGGGTTGAATTCAAAAATACAAGGCAAAAAAAGAAAAATATAAATTAATTTTTCTCTATATCTATACCAGCTAATAAACCAGTGCCCCCTAACATCTGCATCAGCCGCTGGAATCAATATGGACTCGCCTCTCATTCTCATCAGCCTCAGTTGAACCTGTACTTAGCTGCATTTTTGCAGCTAAGCTAACACTTAGAGGCAAAAACACTGAATTAAGGAGACGAACATGTGAAAATCGTAACGTCAGCTGTGTCGCTGGCAGAATTCTGACACTGTCACTGAGTTAGAGGAAGAGTTTTACCTCCACGCAGCCTCACACAGCCTCGGTGTAAGTTTCATAGCTGCCAGCCAGGCGCAGGATTCACAGAGAAAATCTTGAAAAGCAGGACAGGAACATGCAGAAATGATGAGGCCTGCTGCCTTGATCTCACGGCTCGACTGACAAAGGCAACGTAAACAGGGTGGAGAAGGAGCACACGCTGTTTTAAGAGTTTCGGTTTGGGACTCGTCTGTTCAGCTCAGTACATCTGTTGCTGGGCAATTAACTCAACATGAATTATATGTTATGAGAGTCCTACATGTTCCATGCAGCCATCTTAGAAATGCACACTGGCAATAAATACATAAATAAATAAATAAATAAATAAAGCATCTCTGCTCTCCTACTCCCCCCGACATTTAACACGAGTGGCTGTTCGCTCTCTTACAGGTGCGTGTCCGCGTCTTCAGCGCTGCCAACCGTGTTCTTTGTTTCTCTTCCCCCTTTCATTCTCCATCAGGAATAAATACAATTATCTTATAATGGGATCCCCTTTGATAAAAAGCAGTGTGTCATTCTCTTGGAGGTGCCAGAGTGTTGGATGGTGAGAAACTCCAGGTTAAGTACTTTCTTTTATCACTGCTCCTTTTTATATGCAAATCCCCCTGCCCGCCCATCTATTTACTGTTGCAGGTATTCAGACAGGGCCTCAAACCATGCCAGCCACAGACCGCAGCCTGCCATCCGGCGCCAGCGTGGGACTTGAAATAGATTTGATTAGGATTCAGAAATACGGCTTTGATCTCACGTTTGTTAGGCAAATGCAGCCACATGACAATATGCTTGAGGATGGAACGATTCTGCTGGCGTTTACAAAATAATGGACAATCTAATTGTGCTGTAATGCCGGGTGTGCACAGTTATTAATTTGTGAGGTGCACTGAGCCAGAAACTGGGTTGATTTGCATCCGGTTCTGACGGGTTGAGAGAGACAGGCCGAGGTCTGACTGCAAACAAATATGCAGCCGCCTATTGATAATCAGCCGCCTTGTTGCTGTGCGGCACAAACTCCAGACCTGCTGTCAGGATGAATAGACTGTCGTTTTGTCAATAACTGTGCAGTGGCAGGGAGGAAGTTATTAATAATTACATTCGCCAATACGTAGCAGGATGCTTATTGCGTGCAACGCAAAATTCACCACACGGGAACTGGTTTGTTCTTTTCTATAAAACAAGAAAATAGATCAGCTACGTTCGTTTAAATTGAGGCGAGGATTCTGTCAAGACTGAACACAGGGAGACCAATAATTTCACTGCTTCCATTACACATCTTAAAATATGACACATTTGCTTCATTCCACTTCAGAGGCGCACACCGGTCATACCGGAAAAGAAACGTTGTCATTCTAAATGTTGAGTCATTCTGTGAAAATGACCCCAGTGACCCAGATGGCGTGCCACGTGCGTGGAATGCGTCTGATTGGAGAATTAACCCACTTCTAAAAATACAGCCAGGACCTGAGGTGTAATGCGAAGGCGCATACAGCGTTTTGTAGCAGCAAATTTAGATTTCAAGGATGATTATGTGTTTGCACCGTACGCGGCTCTTTTTAATCTTTCATTAAACCGAGGCCAGGCACACTGATGGGTCAAAATACCCCTCTCCTCATCCATTATTGACGACATTACACGCCATCCTCTGACGAGCTGTGATCCTCCTTGCATGGGCACAGCTGGAGCGCCTGCACAAAGGTTTTAACGCGGCTAACTCCGTGCTCGCAGGAATGTGCAGGCAGAGTCTATTAAAAGAAGTCATTTACATTGGTGCACACAGTGAGATTAGTAGCAGCTGGCCACCTTTGGTAATTAAATTGCTGTCGTAGCACAACGATGTGTCCGTGTTCTTTTTCCGCCACGGATAAACAAGAGCCTATTTTCACTCTTAAGGGCGTGGGCTCAGACAGACTGGAAAAGCCCCCCTCTCCTCACTTGAGGCTCTTCCAGGCTGTAATTGACAACACTCGATGCTCTGGCTCCGGAAACGACGGTGGATTTCCTCGGATTAGAGCGCGAGGGCCAAGGCTACTCCAGCCTCTGCAGCTGGATTAAATCACTTGATTGGAAGGACAGCTAAAGAGACAGCCGTGGCAGACTGCGGCCAGGGTGAAAGGTTAACTGTGCCGGCCAGAAGGGCTTTGGAGTGCCGTGGCCTTGACCGCGCGGGTCAGGGGATGGCAGCAATGCATCACACACCCATGAACGGCAATCAAACGGCGGCATCGGGCCACTTCACATCCCATTTCCACTGTCAGGTAGAGACGCTGCTTCTATCTGAATTTTTCAAAATGTCATATTTTTAGCCCAGATTGGCACACAGACACACACACACTCACACACACACACAGGGCACATGCTCCAACGCTTCAATATGCCCGAGCCCCTCACTGATTAACTGCTCTCGCGCTGCAGTCACACAACCTTGGCTTGTTTCTTCCACATCAGTTCATGGTGTCATATGCCCCCTCTCTCTCTCTCTCTCCCTCCCTATCACTCTCTGCATCACAGCTTCCCTGAAGCCTCGGGGGTTTGAACAGCTCGGGTGTAAAAGCAGAGTCTGCTCCAAATCTCATGTCAGGAGTTACAATGCATTAGGCTCCTTAAAGTTCTAATCAGGGATTGGTTAACGACACAATTTCTGGCTCACGCTGGAGTCAACACAGCACACGTCACATGACCTGCGCTTAAAGGTTCAGCGTGTAGAATCTAGTGACATCAAGTGGTGAAGTGGAATGTTGCAGCTTCCAAACGTGAAAGTTTGGACAAAAAAAGATGGCTGCCGCCGCAGAGAGGAGCCACTCCGCAGGAAAACAACAATTCTCACAATTAAGATGAAACACACTATTTTATGCCAGTAGATCCCTCTCACCTAAATTTCACAGGCTGGACCTTTAAAATCAAAAGTCTGGAGTGTGTAGAGGCCGTGTGCAGCTGTTGTTTATTTTCCATTAAACCCAGGTGAAGAACAGATTTCCACGGAACATGTTTGAAGGACCGTCAGGGCCAAACAAAGAGCCAAGGAAATGTTGTTTATCTGGACAAAAAGAGCAGATCCAGGACTTATTTTCTTCCTTTTTGACATCGCACACATGCATTGTGTTGCAATCACAGATGGTTTTCTTTTGGGACTAAACATGAAGCAAACAGTCGAATGAAGCCCAAGATTTCCTGCAATTCACACAACAGAGAAGATGTGTGTTCTGGCTGTGGTTATTTCCCCATTGTGTGAGGAAATAAAAAGCTTGTCTGTCACCGATCCAACGTGTCCCGCTGCTGAAAAAGTTCCGATCCATCCTGCCGTTCATCCTCTTTTCATCCTAACGTGAACAATGACACCACCCTGCTGCAAATGAAGCGATCCCTACGACCACGGCTGACCCCGTGTGTGCGCCGCAGCACCGTTCATCTGTCACGAGTTAAGGAGACGCGCAGCATCGCAGCGGCCGGACACGGCAAACTCCCACGATGCCTCTGAGAGCCTTTTTTTTAACGTTGAAAGCTGCAGTGAAAGGAAGCGATCGCGCGGTCCTGTTTTGGCAGCTGCTATGCAGTCATTGTCTTGTGAGTGATGAACGGCCTCCATCACGGCCTCAGACAACGGCAGCCCAAACTAATTAGTGGACTGGCAGGTCCCGTATTCACTGTGGGCCTCGCGCAGCCACACATGCCCAGTTTTCTATCTGCTGCTCATTCATGAAACGGCCATTACCGCAGAGGCCTGCGAGCAAGGTGAAAGAGGAATGATGTAGTATATGATGTTTTCTCTGTTGCAGCGGGAACCAGCCACAAATTCCTGCCACGCTGAATGTCGTCCATTTCTCCTGTTAGCACCTGAGGGAGAGTTAAATCTCCTGAAGTCCAACCTGTGAGGCGCCGTTGCTTGTTTACGCCTCACAGAACCAGTGTTAGGGGAGAATCTTCAAAGGGGCCCACCGCGCTGCCACGGAGATGATATATTCTACAGTAAAAGATGCTTTCATTGGCATTAAAATACTCCTTATCTTCTGTCATCATTCAGCACGGAGCCTTGAAAATGTGTTTTCTTAATGCCGCCTCTCCCGCTGCGTTCTGTTTTCAACAGCAGCAGTGATATTAAAATGCCACACTCTCCCTTCCTCATTCCGTATAAAGGCAAAGATACTGGAAGAAAGTCACATTTAACTTTATCTGTCATGGTCAATCTGTTTAACACTGTAGGCAGAGTAAAAAAAAAAAAAAAAAAAAAAAGGTTAGAGTGAGGATGTCTGGGGAAATATCAGGGGCTGGGAAGACATCCAATGATGCTGTGATTTATGGTTTCATTACTGTGCCTACCAGGAGGATCCCTGTGTGACTGCATGGAGCTTCCTGTGTGACGTCATTTCTGCTATTTTATAAAACTTCAAGGACCTGCTAAACTAATTATAAAAACGTATCAAATCACAAATGCAAATGGTGATGTCAAGACGACATTAGAAATGGCGAGCTGCGTCCGCGGAGCAAAGTTACCTTGTCAAGGTTCCACTTCATCACACGCTACCTCTGTGCCTGACGACGGTTAGATGGATATGCCGAGCTCGACTGCACGGAGCCAATTCTGACGGATTGCATTTTCCCACCCATAAAACATTCATGCTATGAATCACTTAACATATCAAGAAACATGAGAGGCGGCTGGGTTTCATTCCTCTGAAAAACACACCGTCATATAACTTGGTTTTTGGAAATGAAAAGAGCGAGAATACATAATGCATCTGAAAAGGGCCGAACAGACGGGATACATATCGCAGGTATTCATGCAGAGCTATTCGCTCCTTATTGAACTATGAATCAAAGAGCTCTCCTCAGAAACAGATCGCGCTATCACTCTCAAATAATGACTCATAATTTGGAGCATTTTTCGAGACTGTGAGTGGAAGTTCTCAAACAGCAGGGGAAATGTTTCAGTCAGGGATTATATTATACTGGTACTTTTTCTATTTAGATTCTTGTCTCCCTGCTTTAAGGCAGCCATCAAAACGTTTCTATGAGAAATTTAAAGAATTCCTTTCTGACTGGGCTACTCCATTACTGGATTTACAGAACATTTGAAATGATCTTTCATAGGATTACTGGACCTACAGAACATTCAATTTGCAGTTGCACCGTCAACTCCATGATCATCTTTAATATGAGACTGTTTGTTGTAATACCGAAAATGCATCTGAACACCTAATCCAGCCATTTAGTTTCAATTCAGTAATAAAAGAAAGTAGGAATAAAAAAAAAAAATCCGCTCCCTGTAGAACAAACAAACAGAAGTATGTTTGTGTCCTGTGGACACTCTGAGACAGTCTGACAAAGGCAGGAGTCGGCCGTCACGCTGCTCGTCACCGCGGGCGCTTTGTCGACCCTGACGCCGCAGCTCGGAGATCACGACAGACTTCAAAGTGAGCAGAACCACAGACCTAAGACCAGCAGCGACTCCTGTGACTCGTTGACTGATTATATATTCACGATGCTAATGATCTGACTGTGCGTAAACCACCCACAGGAGCCCTCAGAATGGAATATACCCTGTATGTACATAAACACGCATTTATATGGGGCGCATGGCTCCGACACCCGAGCCCCTGCTGCAGCCTGTGCAGACGACTGCATTGATTAAAATGAAGTGTAAATGTTCTGTGAGACAGGCGACCGAACGCCTCCTTATTCATTAACACGGAATTTAACTGTTGGTTATTATACAGTTCAAATCAAATTAATATCCAAGCAAAACAGATAAACGCTCAAGTCATTAAAAAGGAAAAAAAAAATGCTAATTTGAGCCTGAGTAGTTTCACAGCTTCTCTCTGGTGTACTGCATTTTAATATCTTTGGAGTTTAGAATGACTATAAGTTTGCTTCCAGTGGAAAATGAGGTGTCATAGGAACATAATGGAGAGCTGGGTCCACTCTCCTCATATATCACAGGTCTGGAAGAAGACGCTCCCGGTTCATAGTACTGCCAAGATTTCATAAAATACTTCTATTTTGTATTGTAGCGACATGATCGTATCATACATACATTTCAAGCTAAATTAATAAAGCAATAGCAGACGTTATAGTAAATGTAATGTCTTAGAGCGGCGTGCAGAGGACATCACAACGCCGTAAACCCGTCTCTCAGTAACTTCCACAAAGTGTAATGCATGTGTGATGGAGGTATTAGATTACACATGAGCACTTTAAAGAATGAATCAACCTCTCTGGCTTCGGGAGGCCCTCGCTGCACAGCCAACGCTAAGTAACAGCCACAGAGATGCGCCACTAACGAGCGCCACCATCTTCCACGTTTGTCTGAGACTCCCTCAAGGACGCGGGTTTGTGCAATAAGTCACCGCTCTTTCAATAGCAGCAAATCCATTGACACAAGGTTATGCTGGTTTTCCTGCCGCCCTGATTGAGCCCAAAGTGGCGGGTCCCGCGGATGCCGGGGACACGTGTAGGCACGTGTCAGCGTGACAGCTCCATCTGGACCCGCCACGCCGACCTGCTAATGATCACAGAGCTGGCATCTCTCTCAAGGACCCGGTGCTTCTTTATCGAACGGCGACTGACCGGAGCTGAGTTTGCTTTGCCGGCTCTCGAGATTTTTTATCTTCTTTGAGATGCAATTTTTCCGTCGACAATGTTAAACCAGCACGTGTTTGATCTTGTCTCGGTGACGACAGAGCGTTCATGTGGGTGGAGGCTCAGCGGCTTGATGGAGATATGTGACAGTCGCACTGGTTATGGTGGACCATTAGATGAGTGTCCTTGGGCTCCTCTCATCACTCTTGGGTGGCTGGCCGTCCCTGGGCGGTGTGAGCGCTGTCGCTCTCTGCGCGGCTCCATTATTTATGACTCCGTCAATCTGACAGGTCGCTCCACCTGCGCTATTCAGCCCCCTGCACTGGATGTCAGTCGAATGTGCAGCAAAAGATAACAACACTTGTTGACAGGAAAACACTGGGCGGCCTCACTTTGCTTTGACTCGCAAGGCCGCAGCGACCCGAGTGGCGGGAGGCGCCGCCCATCCTCTCCACTCGAATCACACGTGAAAAGATGCATTTTACATTTCCTGCAAAGGCTGTAACAACACGCGGGAATCATCTGTTGCTGCGTTTTTACTCCTGACCCGCTCAGGCCGGGACCAAGAGGATGATGTGACTAATGAGCAGCGATCTGGCAGGTCTGAGGCCTTTGGCAGGCGCAGCGCCGGGTTTGAGGGATGGCTCTGACCTGCCCATCCATCAGTCAGAATGCGACAAGGCAGGGGCTGTTTCCGGAGAGAGAGAGAGAGAGAGAGAGACAGCCCTGACCTGCGAGGAGGGAGCCACTGTATCCTCTCCACCGCCGGCCTCATGAGACAGTCTCATCTCCATACCGCCAGGCAGAGAGGACGGCCCTGCTGAGCCGGGAGAGTAGGTAGCCCCCCCCCCCCCCCTTCCAACCCCCGCCGGATTGTGATACCGCCGGGCAGAGAGGACGGCCCTGCTGAGCCGGGAGAGTAGGTAGCGCCCCCCCCCCCTTCCAACCCCCGCCGGATTGTGATTTGAGATTTTTCAGGCTGCGGCGGCAGCGTGTGAAGGATGCCCTCACAACACAGAGCACGTCGCGTGTAAAGGATGACGCAGACAGGTAATGTGACAAGCGCAGAGCAAACAAAAGTGACACTGTAAGTTCACTTAATAAATTCTTGTTACAAATGTCGTCTGCGAAAACAACTTTGTAATGTTGACGCATTTATTTACATGATGAATCGTGCCACCGTCGGCTCAGAGGGCTCCGTAAAATTGCATCTGCACGAGTCAGGACGCAGTCGGCTGCATGCAAATGAAACAAAGGGTATTAATCAATCGTGCATTTCCCCCCACTAAGCGAGGCGTTAACTATTGCTCTATTTCAGGAACACGGCTATTTGAATAAATATTTGATTACGGCAAAACCGAATACGTGTGACGTGGAAGCCTCCATCACAATTTTTCCACAGTTTTCAGGTGAGGGGTAGAGGTACGTCTTCCAACCTGTGTGTGTTCTCGTTTTAAATACTTTTGCCAATTTCGCATGCTGGAAACATCATCAAGTCGTCTCTGGATCACTGTGCATGTATGACAAAAACATTCCACTGTAAAAAAAAAATAATAATAAAAAAAAACCTGAACGTGCTCGCGACTGTGGAGGAAGTCCAAGTTTTTGTTGGCCTGCCATGTTGCCACGGTGACCTCAACATGTTGAGCCACTTTGCCATCAATACGCTGTGAATTAATAATTTGTTAATTGTTTGTAAAGACTGACTGAAGCGGGGTTGGATGGTTGAATATTTAATTAGTTGGCTGCAGTCTGCCAGGACCCAGATGGCTCGTGTGTATTTATATGGGATCACTGACAAAAAACGCATCAAGGGCCCTATTCCTGTAATAATGAATGTCACATAAAGCAGTTCAGTTAAGTTAGCAGATAACGATGTTCTTCCATTTGGCACCGACATTTTTCATCATCTTTTGGCCGTTTTCTACGTAACCAAACACCCGTGACTCAGCAATAAGTCGGCCCAAATAGTCAATTAAATCAGGGCGATACTGTCAAAACTCACTCAACAGACCGCGAGACGGAAATGACCAGCTGTGGACGCGTAAAGACACGTTGCCGGGGACAGGATCTTCCATTTAAACACGGGGGTGACATACATTAAAACCTGCCATTTCCGTCTCTGTAACTCATGATGAAACGGGGGGGAGTCACGCGTGAGTGGCTGTCAGACATTTGTTATTTATGTTGGGATTCATTCATAATGTATGAGGTGATGAAAATGAAAATGTCAAAGTGAGACAAAAGCTGCTGTGTGTAAAGGTAATATGGCTTTTAGTGAAACATGCAGCTGTTGGTAGAAAGACAACGTTGTTTATAATGTGAGCGCACGCACGTCACGCCAATGATACCGATCCTTATCCTGGAGAGAAAGGATTCAGATTCAATTTGTGGTGCGTCAAAAGACGAGTCCACGGCGCAGTCTTAAATTGACGCAGTCGTGAATTGATGTCGTTTCAAAGCACGCAGCGCGGGAAGGAGGATAAACAGAGTTGAACAAGCAAAATATAAATATTATGAGCGGATACTGAAGTCAAAACATAGAAGCAGTTGAATAAATAAGTTGCCAGAGAACGTGCACCTTTAAAAGTCTTTATCATAAAGTGCCGCGTCCGTCTTTTCGTCTCGATCTTAATGTCTCTTCCAGCCGCTGAAAACACGTCTACAGGAATGTGAGTCCCTCTAAGGTGTAACACTAAACTTGCACAACAGCAGCAGGGAAAGAATAACAAGAAATAGCTGTTTCTGCATGAAAACAAACACTAGAAATTAGTCATGAAATGTAACGTGGGAGGCCGCCTCACAATTCTCTGTGCTCGGGATAAATTATTCTCAGAAAAATCTGTCAAAAACGCTATTAAAAGAAAACTTGAAACTGGATCGGGCCCTTTGTCCAGATCTACACCACTGTTCCCCTCTCGTCCTCATCTTTCCGCCACAGTTCGTTAAAAAGATGTTTAGTAGTTTTTGCATAATCCTGCTGAC
Source organism: Pseudorhombus dupliciocellatus (assembly GCA_016785235.1). NCBI lineage: Eukaryota > Metazoa > Chordata > Actinopteri > Pleuronectiformes > Paralichthyidae > Pseudorhombus > Pseudorhombus dupliciocellatus. The sequence goes on from JAFBJW010000050.1 coordinate 2,015,453, forward strand.
AAGCAAACAAACAAACAGACACAAAACCTCCTCTTAGTCGGTGCATTAAGTCGCAGACGCAGGCCTCCGGTATTTAAAAATGAGCTTTGTTACGCAAGCCTCTCTGAGACACGAAGTTCCTACGGAGGGACAAACACTAAGGTAACACTTATGTAACCTGGATTCAGCCATATTCTCCTCACAAGTGCGGCGGCGGAGTTAGCGTAATCGGGATTGATGGTACAGCACACTGGGTCTAAATTTAGTCTCCCCAAGAACATTCCCCTTCTTGCCTTTGCTCTGGAGCGAAGCTGAGGTTTTTCAGATCCTCCACGGTCACATGCACAGGATGGGAGGCAGTGGAGCTGAAATGCACTCCTATGTCAGCCCCCCCCCCCCCCCCCCCCCCCCCTCCGTTTCTTCTTTCCCTTCCTCCCTTTATCTCTCCATGCTCTGGCTCCGTTTCTTCTTTCCCTTCCTCCCTTTATCTCTCCATGCTCTGGGATTTTGTGGATCACTTACTCAGGGAAAACCCCCCGAGGAAACACGGTTCTGCGTTCAGAGGTCCAATTTCTAAAATCCACTCTTATGCGGATCAGATGAAACGTGAAGCGCAAAATCAAATTGAATCATTAAAAGTGTAAGACTTGTTAATTTTCTGCATTGGACACATCGTACATTAATGAAAAAAAAATGAAAAGAAAAGAAAAAGGGGAAAAGCTCCACATTCTTCAACATGGGTTCATCAAACTGCAGAGCTGCTCTTTGGGGAAATATTCCCCAGTTTTTTTAAATTCGTTTCTGCGACTTGCTAAAAATGACAAACGCAAAAATAAGAACCTTCAGGCAAAGTATTATTACTTTAGCATGTTTTTGTTTGCAAGATAGAAACAGGAGCAAAAGAAATCTCATTACAGAAGAGGGTTTATATTTGGTTTGTGCCTCCAGCTCACAGACTAACGAGGTGTATTGGCAGTTGTTCTGTTATTTCAACGTTATCCGCAAAGCTGGTACATCAAAAACCTTTTTAACACTGTATAAGTAAGTAGTATTAATATTACACATTTCACGCACCGGGGCTGTAGCTGAAGTACTTTATAGCCGTGGCAAAGGAAACACGTGTAAGTCTGGATACAGAGGTGCAAAGAAATAGAATGATGTAAAGTTGTGACTGATGGCCCAAGAGATGTGAACTGTGGCTCTGAACACACACACACACACACATACATTGTCTGATTCAACTGAAATGTTGTTTTTGTCTTAAGATGACAGTCACAATATTAAACATGATTATTTTCCCATAAAACCACAGGCACAGACAAAGTGTTTTTAAATCCAGTTGGCAGGCTGCAGACTCTGTATATTGAGAAACCACGAAGCGTGCGCAGTAATAAGCTCTGGAAGAGCTGCTCTGTTTCCATAATAAAGTGCCTCTCGGAAAATTAAAACCTGGGACATCTAAAGCGGCTTTGTTTTGATCTATATCCTTTAAAATGCACGACGTGAGAAATGAAAACGTGAAATCTAATTCGAAGACAACTCCACGAAACGGCTGATTGCATTCTGACGAGTTTTATTTCGTTTCAACATTTTTCCCCCTTTGGTGGATGATGGATGAACACTTGAGGTAAACGTGAAGAACACAGGATTCTGTGTTCCACACGTGTTTCATCTGAATTAAAGGAAGCTGTGGTTTCAAAGTAAAACCATGAAATAAACAGTGGAGAAACATCACAGGGTTTCCTGCCTGGAAGGTAACGCAGGTATGTTGACAAAGGCGAGTGTTGCTCTGCCCCAGAGGAATACAAGCAAAGTAGCGCTTCGCTTTTAGTCGCCACGGCAACATCAACAAACTGGAAGCGTGGATACGTATAATCACTGGTCAGTCCTTCTACCACCAGATGTTTATAATGGTCCTCAGGCTACAGAGTAACATCACTGGAAGTTTGAGAAAAGAAGGCGATGGATGTGGAAACAGTCGGAGGTTATTTCTACTCTGAGCAGCATCGCCGAGATAAGCTCATTCTTCAATTATCTAATCAATACCAGAGGAGAAGACCATGCGGGGTCGAGAGGTCAGAGAGCGCTCTGGATCCCGCTGTGTGTAAACAATCCAAGTTTCCAAACCTTTAAGGAAACTTTGAAATAGAAAAATCCGGCGACTGTGATGTTGCTGAGCCTCAAGGACGCGCAGAGGCGTTTCGGTGAGAAATACTGAATGTAAATAAAGCGGTCTGTTTACAATGAACTCCACAGGGTACCTTTAAAAAATAGATCCCTTTGAAGAATGTGACACTCGGAGCAGTGTGATTAAAAATAAATCCATATTGTTGTGCTGTGTTTTTAAGCCGGGGCTATAATCGTTATTTGTTTTTTTATTTCAGAAAATAGCCAGGGAGGCAGGCTGATTATTTGGTCTTTAGAAATAAACCTGACTGAGCTTTTAGACACTCAGCGAAGCGGAGGACACCGAATGAGACGCTGGACACTACGTCACATGCCTGTTAGCAACTGATCTATGGAACAGGAGCTGAGCACGGCTCACAGCGCCACCTAGTGTTTCAAAAAGTCTGTTTTCGAGTCGTTAACAGACTGATGATCGCTGCATTGATATCAAGATGGAGGTTTTTTTTTTTAAAGTGCTGTAACGTTATTTTACAGATGTGAAAGAAAAGTAAACAAAAATCCTGTGGTGTCAATTATAATCCTTACAAGGAAAATCCGCCAAGAAAATGGTGATGGCTGCCTCTCGGCCACGGACACCTGGGGAGCCTGGGATCGATCCGCCAACCCTGTATCTCATATGACATTTCTGTCTCAATAGAGTGCTGCTGCTGGAGTCATTGGACATAGCTGGATACAACCAGATTAAAAACCTAGGTGACTTAGCTTTACCATGGGGGGCAGCAATAACTCAAGCGTTGCACTTTAAATTCCTGAATTACACAGTAACTTTGCATTTTTACCCTAAAATTCTGCAGGCATACAGCGCCGTGCTTTTGGGATATAAAACATATAATTATGCCCCTTTTCCAAATTATTTTTTGCAGCCAATTAGGCTCACTCGCTGCTGTTGAATGCAAATTTTAGAGAACCCCTCATTAACCAGTTAAATGATAATTTCTGGGGGGGGTCATGAAGCCAACGCTCCGGATCTCACAGTGAATTTCTAAATACCAGCAAAGAGAGATAATCATTGACGAATTAATGCAGGAACCACCATCCAGTCTGGGGGCCACGTTTCATCCTGTAACACCGGCTTTGAGGGAGAGAGGGCCGAGCAGTCCAACACACACACACACACCCCTGCTGTTCCATCCCGGGATGGTTCTGTGCTGATAGACCAAATCAGCAGTGTGCTATTGTATGAAGCACATCCCAGAGGCTGCTAGTCAAGGTTATTGATCAACACTCACCTCCATAATTGCGTTGCCGTCTATTTAATTTGCTGTTAAGCTCCTCATTAATTACCCTGGTTTCCATCTGGGCACAGCTATTAATCTCTGAGTCTTTGATGTGTTTAATATGCCTGGAGGAGCTGCCTCTGCACCTTCTACAGTCGTCTCCGCACATTCGGAGGTTCAATGTCTTGTTGCGTGAACGCCGACGGCCCAGAAGAAGAGAGGAGCAGGAGGCGTAAGAAAAGCTGCGCACCTCAGATTGAGAGATTTCTGATCTGACAGCAGAAGGGCCCTCAGAGTTTGTCTGCGAGCTGGCGTTTCCTAAACAAAGGCATAGAACCGTGGAAATCAGACAAAACTGAGATCTTCTTTTCTGATGTTTCACACTTGAAGGAGGGGGAAGAAAAAAATTAGTCTGGTTTCCTTCCAAACCTTTCTCTTGCCAAATCGGAAGCATCTACACATCATTTCGAAAACTAATCCTGAGTGTCTGATCCACAGCAAAAACTGACTTTCCAACTCAATCTCCCCAGCAATCAATCTTCCCCTGGCAGACTGAGTCTGTCGAAGCCGGGGGCGGCGGCTATGAAGAAAGTAACATTTCAATTTTTCTCGTCAACTCTTAGTGGCAGCCGGCATATGTTAGCCTTGGCACTGGATGGGACCATTATGAATGGGTGACAGGGGTGTTCTTGTCGAAAAGGAAACCGAAGAATGAAATCATTCATCTCAGCCTTCTCGGAAACAGGTAGACGGCAAAAGAAATCCCTGAGGGTTGCAGCGGCCACGGAGGTTACGGACGGAGTTTTGGATTCAACTTGCTGCTCTGTGGCACCAGGAAGTACAAATGGTTTTGAATATATGGCTGCGTGTATATATATTATGCATGTGAGCCCCTTATCTGGGTTTGATGAGAGATCTAAAAGCCCAGCCCCCTTCCATGCTGATTCATGATGCTCCAGGCTGCCAGTAAATCCAGGAGAGTCAACACATTTTGATGAAAATGTCATGCTAACCTGAGTTCTACCAGCTTTTCTCAGGGGGATCGCACGGGTTCCCAGACAAGGATGGAGGCAACGCTGGAACACTTTAAAGACAGAACTTTCTACAACTTTAATGACCAAGACTTGAAGCGTGAGCTCCGAGGGAGATAGAGAGTGAGGGCGTCGGGCTGATTCTGACGTGACGCGAGCAGATAAGTGCGGAATAAGAACATCCGGTGAGATAAATATTGTCGCTTGTAGTTTCAATATTGATACCGTAATCAATTAATTACAATCAGGAAGTTTTAAATTCTATTCCAGTTCCTCAATCTGCTCATACCGGTAATCAGCGGTTCAGTATTTTTAAAAGTTCCATTTCAGGGAGTATAATATTCATATATTATAAATACCTATAATGATGTGATAAGTACAAAAACCCTAACAACGACTGGCAGACGCTTGGTCCGCCTGAGTCGTCAGTTCTGCTTGGCCCCAGTCGACGATTGACCAAAATGTCTGGAGAAAGAACGAGAGAATCCCTCTCAGTATATCCATCTCAAAGGAGTGACAAAAATCAATGGGTGAGATGCTTATCAGGGGCATGTTAATAATTCATTGCGAGCCCGTGGCAGGTGTATAATTGATCAAGGGACGATAAGTTGTGGTGATAAATATTTCAGGAGGTGGCTGAGAGAGAAAGAAGGAGGCCTCACTTGTCAATAGACCCCGGCCTCAACAGGAGGCCGCTCTTATCCAGTGATTTCCCATGAACACCTGTGTGTGGCGCCGACCGCGCTCAGAGATGATGGACACGGCTCCCGTGGTGACGATCAAATGACCGGGACACGCCGACGGTGAGAGCGCACCGCTCAGGTCTGTGGATCAACTCTGACATCCCGAGGGCCTGAGCCGTGGAATTGGTCGGGCGACAAGAGGGGGCTTCTTCAAGTGGACCCAGTAGAAAGAGACGCAGCAGGCACTTGGAACAGAGGTATGGATTATGGCTCTCCACCACTCACTCAACGCAGTTTCTGCTCTGCGAAGGGAATGTGACACTCGTGGCGATACATCCTCTGCGCTCTCAAACGCCTCGGGATCCTTTTAAAGCTGCACCGACAGAGGTTTGACCCCTAGGGGGCAGGAACACTAGAGCCACTTGTTTAAGTGTGTGAGGCCTTCCTGTTTCATGTCTTGTTGTTTTGCCGGGAGACGTAGACGAAGAAGGACACCTTCCCCCCTGAATGCATAACTTGAGCAGCAACAAGGCTGAGTTTGATATTAGCAGCTAGTGGTGGGAAGTTGGCTGAGTTTCTCAGTGGTGCCGCAGAGTCCTGGAGTCACCTCACTGCCGAGCGGAGGAGAAGTTAAACCGCTGGTGGTGCAAAACATTTTCAATTTCCAGGCTTCACCTGAGCCGAGTGGAAGGACACAAAGTCCAAAGTAACAACAAATAATTGGATATAGGCTGTGTATTACTACTTTTAAAGCAGTGCACAATATGTATACATGTAGTCTTTTTGTTGTATATCCACCCTAGCATGCAGCTGTAATGCATCACACACTAGACCAATGAGAAACGTGACACTACTCATTATGAGACGATAAACTGCCATCAGGCGGTGCGGTGACTGCGGAGACACGGGAAAATAATCGTAACATCACCTGGGAAAGTCTGCGTTTTAGGAGCGAGGGCATGAATATTTATTTTTATTGAATCCCAACTAATATCTTAATCCATTTACCAAGTATTCATCAACTGACAGAGGCGTTGAATATTCATCAGCGAACATCACGGGTGAAGAGAATTTAATTCATAAAGTTTCCATCTTGATTAGTTCACGCGGCACCAAACAGGAGAAAACAGCAAGGGTGCGATTCAGTGAGACGCAGATCAAATGAAAGCAACAACATATTCAACACTAGCGGGATTTAATGCCACAGAAAGTGCTGGAAACCATCTAAAAAAAATCTGAAAATGACCAGTATGACTGGAGTAATCTTTTAATTATGAAGCAAAGAAAGGAAAGTGGTTGAAAATTTAAATACGAGGCGATGTCCTTGTAAGAAATGATTTCGGAAAACAGTGTAATAGTCACAGAAATTATTTCTATCTGTTGATCTGAGCGCAAATATATTCCCTCAGAGCGTCCACCAGTGAAGGGATCTCATGAATTACACAAATACCTAACAACGCTCAAATTACAGGTGGCTGGTTAACCATGAATTGAGGCTGAACGTCTGCTGATGTCTGTGCTTTAATTAGAACACATTAATGACGTTCGGCTTTCTTTAGCACGTATCCTCAGCAGGGGATGAAAAACGTCACTTTTTCTTTTTTGCTGAGAGACAAACAAAGACGGGAAAAACAGCGAGGCAGGAGTTATTTGGTTTGGCTTGTGCGTTGTGAAGAAACAGGGAGGCTGGTAATTAACCACGGGCAGAGTAAAAGCTTGTTTCTTCAAGGGAAACTATATCTCCTTCAGTCAGGCTTTGTAACTGGATCCTGGCACTTTTGTCCTTTTTCAGAAGACGTCTTCAGTGAACATCTTCAGAGAAGTCAAGGTCAATAACACAGCTCTGAATGGCGGCAGCACTTTCTCCTAACGTGTCATTCAGACGGCACCAAACACTTTGGGAATACGGAGTGTGAGAAGAGAGCAGAACCTTGAGATTCCGCTGAAGTATATAATTCTTTACGGGACACAGACGTGAGGAAACAATGGCTGGAATCACAGCCAACGTCACACCCATCTCTGCCCACGTCACCCCCGTGCTGTATGTTAATCACTTCCATGCATCTAATTCTCAACTTCCAACGCGTTCAAATCTTTCTGACACTCGCATGTGAACCCTGCTCCGCTCCCAGATACCACAGGATTCATTTCCCATTCTAATCTGCAGAGCTGGGCAAGGAGGCTGCGAATCTCCGACTCTCTGCCCACGTCTCAATGACCTCCCACTGTGTGAGAGAGGATTACCGTGTAATACGAACCCTTTATTCCCCCTTTAGTCAATTCAACTCAATTACGCACCCAACCTGGGCAAATTTTTTTATGTCGTAATATAATTGAGCGATCGTAACTCAGCTGGAAGACACAGATGGAGGTTGTGAAGTGCCTGACCTTACCTGATGCCTATTGACATAGTTCCCTTTTTAAGATTGAATTATGGCTTTGCCATTTGTGCCTTGGATCCCATTTTCTGGAGCCATGGGCCATATGTTGATGGATGATTTTAATTAAATATTTCCAAGTTTTAACTTTTTAAAGACTTTAAATGACTTCCGCTGCGCAGCTACAAGCGGAGTCATTTTTTTTTTCCCAACCGCTGCTGGTGAGATATCTGAACCTGTGGTATCATTCTGGGCAGGAGAATCAATATATATCTAATGAGGGCGTGTAATACGATAATATTGGAGAGTTATCAGTGCAGGGGTATTATTGGCGTCATGGTTGTAAACCTCTCGGCTTTCAGTGGGAAAGATTGTGGCGTCTTATTGAGGGATGGAGGAGAAAAGCTCATTTGACTCCTCACAAATGGGCCATATCTCACTTTCTGTGCATCTGGAACTGCTGCAGTAATTAAAACTTGAGAGCACAGCGCATTATGCAACTCACATATTACAGTGGAACACCTGAGCACTGTTATCACGGTCAAAACACGGGATGGTTGAGAACTCATTGTTATACTAGGAATTATTTTATATTGAGATATTATATCAGAAATGTAATGGAAGCTTGATATGATCCAGTTTCTCCAGGATAGAGTTAAAAGCTGCGGTAAAAACAAACCCAGTAATAGAACTATATTTCAAAAATAAGTGCCAAGCAGCTAATAAATGTTTTATTATTTCCTCCCTGTGTGTCCTCCTGATTTCTTGACGGCTATCTCTGAACACGCACAACGACGCGAAGCTGCAGGAGCTTTGAACGCAGCAACGTATATACGTCAAAAACCAACGCGACCTTGGGAACGACCAGCGCTACAGAGCGCTAATAAAATAAATGCTTTCCGAGCTCAGTGGAAATGGAGCTGAGGGGGGAGGGGGTGTCCATAAACCTTGCACTCGTCTCCTCCCCGCGGCGGCTCACCTAAATACATAAATGCTCACCTATTTTGCGCGCTCCCATAAACCTCCCTCTGACACTCTCCTTGTGGATGACATACAAGCAGACAATATCGCTCACTGCCTGTGTATCCTGTTGACTGATAACTATCTCCAATTTCCAACGGGCGTCTCAGATTGTTCTCCGGGATCGGCCGTGATTGGATAAGTGGTGGAGAATATGATCAACAGTCTCCCTTTACCAATAATGCACTGCTGTGAAATAAAAGAATCACAGGTAGGACCTCTCGCCGCCGATAAACCTTGAGCGTAAAAGACTCCCTCACCTGGTAATTAATCTTGCGGAGGGTGGTTAAATTTCATACCAGTGCTTAAGTTCAGAAGGCAGAATCCTCTGAGATGACCGACCTCAGCATTTTCCTGAACGGCGGTGGCTCTTTCGCTGTCTTTGTAAAATAAAGCAGCTGAGTCTGGCTCCATAAAGAAAATCAACTGACAGTGTTCGCAGAGGAAAGAGGCGAATAAGTCGTTATGCTGACCCAAAGGCTTGCAGTGTTTTCCGCCGCGGAAAATAAGCAGCCTCACCTTTTCTTCTCACTGACCATCACTGAGCATCATGTTGTGCTCCTGCCTTTCATTCATTATTCACCACCTTTAGAAAAGTGTAAAACGACTGCTCCTTCATAACATTCTCACACACTCGCACCCTTTCTCTCACCCGTCTCCGAACTGGGTTGGAGCGTCTGCGGCGTCTCACCGGAGGTGCCACTTAAAACGTTCACACCCTCTCTCGATGTCGCAGGACGCCTCTTCCGACCCGCGGCCGAGGGAGGAGCCGCCGTGTCAAAGCAAAATGTGCTACTGTTTATCCAGGAACGTCTAATTTTGAAATGGATCAGGGATTATCCCACAAACCTCGGTGTAAAGATGCGCTATGTGTCGGGGACAGAACCCAGAATATTAGAGACTAATAACGACTATATATCACAGCATTAGTTTTGTATTTCGTTGAATAATTCATGGATCTAAATGAAGAAACCTCAGCCATCTAAGAGGCCTCGGTGGAGACTCAATTTTGGTCGGGACAAAGGGGCAGATCCAGGATTTACATTTTTTCTCATCACGCTCTTTGATATGGTGAAGGAGGGCATTTCTTACCTCACGTTGATCTTGATGAAAAAACCCAGGCCTATTTAAGGAAGTGATATCTGTGACTGTGGGAAATTCCCGAGCAGCTTAATTGAATTTCAGGGGACTGTCGGGCCTTGGCGGAGGTTTGCGCTCTGTTGAGTTCTGGTCTACGTACTCATTTGCCCGTTACTGTTCTGCGTGTTTAATGCTTTGTGGTAAACTGATGGAGCCGTGAAGCATTTTGTGAACATTTGGAAAACATCGTCCCTGGCCTTTTCTCATTTTAGGGATTTCCAGGCCTGGAGATTTGTCTGGTAATAAACTTGTGACTTAGGGTGAAGTTCTGCAGCAGGCTGCGTCGCCCTGGGCCCCAGCTGAAGGTCCGTGTGCAGGAGCATCCCTCCAGTTTGTAGGTTACCTCATTAATGTTATCAGGTTCCCTTTGGACACTCGGGTTAAATCCAAAATATTGCCAAATAGACACTTTTGCTTTTTGCTTGGACACCAAATCCTCTGCCATGTCGGTCAACTCTCCTCGGGTCACGTGACGTGGCTCTGCTGCTGCTCCCCACAGACACTCTCACTTCATAACTGCAGACACAAACTGGACTTTATTCCACAAACTGGAGTTATTGGATATGCTTGGCTGTGCCGCTCATGCACAAAGACGAGCCGAATGGATTTTATGCCAAGCAGAAAATCAAATGGAACGGTGAGGCCAGTGAGCTAGTAATATGAGTGTTGAATGTCAGACACCTGGGGTCAGGGTTGGTCACCGTGGCAACCCGGCAGCACCTCACGTAAGAATCGATCCAAAGGAATCTGCGACAGATGCTAAAGATTTTTTTTAAATCACAGTTCGGTTCACATCTCAGGTTTTGATAAACCAACAGTGTCTTAATGAACACTTCTCATGATAACATAAACGATCTTTATAATTACCTCAAAGTTTTTACCATCCACAGAGACAACCAGACCTTGTGCTTTTAGCTGCGTGCCGATGGTTAACATTCAGAGAACGTGAGATCTTTCACTCTCTTTTCTTTGCACCTGTCATTCGGGTTGTGTTGCTTGTAAGAGCGCACGGCCCAGACTGAATCAATTCTGCTGAAACACTGGGTTCATGTTCTGGACCTGCTTCCCTCCCTCAGAATATTTAACCAGGAGGCTGAGGAGCTGCAGGAGGCCTCTCCGAATTCTTCTGCCGTGTCTCTAAGTTGAAGTAATTACTTCAAAAAGTGTCAGTGCCAGTATTTTAAACTAATCTGCAAACTTTGGAATGAGACTCTGAACACTGGCCCCCTGGGCAGCTTTATCAGAATCTCAATCCAGAAAAAGCTGAATTGTGCATATCTGTCAATATTAGCTCACAGAATCCAGGCGGAATTTCAAAAGCAATGAATCGCGTCCCACAGTCGCGTTCCATCAGAGAAAAGCCTTTGTAGCAATGAAAGAGAAAAGATCAATTATCTACTTTGGGAGTTTTAAAGAAGAAGAGCAAGTTAATAAACAAGAGTATAATGGAGGAGCCAGGAGGGGAAAGGAGGACGGAACAAACAAAAAATAAATAGTTGAGGACAGGGAGCTTAAGGTGGGGCTGCAGATACACACTGGACCCCTCATTCCAGGTAATACAATACACAACTGGACCATCCATCCACTGAGAGGAACCCATCCATCTCACACCATCAATTATTCATCCGGCTCGTTCTCACTCCACCACGGTTACAAGACAAAAAGCTTTCTCTTGGAATTGCGGCAGAAATAGGAGAAAAGCTCTTCCCCCTCAGTCCGACGGCGTCCAAGTGGACACGTGTCGAGGTCTCCTCGTAACAGACTCGGTGTATTGGGGACATGAGTGGCTGGGATTTTCACAGTTTCACGGATAATGGAGCCGATAACATATAAATAAAAATTAAAAGGACACTACAAAGTGTGTTTAATAATGCAGCACTGGAAATAGCTTCTATCTTTGCATTAGCCACAGAGAGAGAGATTAAAATGTAAAGCTCATGCAAATCTCTCGGAGCAGATCAGCAGATATAACCCACAGTGGGCGGAAAATGGGAGGATATTATTCATGAGTGATAATGACTGTTCGTTCTTATCATGTGTGGTCTGCAAAGTACGGACTCAAGTTATTGTCAGCATCGTGTCAATTAGCCATGAATAACGACGCTCTGCACAACTGTCAGATATATACAATATGCTAATATCTGCTGTAATCGGCCTCCGCTCTCAGCCTCTGAATGCCACTGGTCATTATGGAGACACGACTGAACCCTTCGCCGCGCTGATCCTGTTGTCGCTGTCGACGTGATTAACACACTCTCGCCGGATAATCCTTAATTATTCGCCAGTGACCTAGATGATTCTCGTTTATTGTTGTTATGTGCGAGCTGCTGAGACCAATCAGAGGATCAAGAATTTGCTGATAATCAGCGGCAGGGCGAGAAATAAAGTTAATTCCTAATTTAATTGGCATTTCAGACAGAGAGGAATTAATCCATATTGGCTTATTTCGTGCTGGGGAACTTCGTGAAGGTTGCTCAAGGGCACCGACTTCTGCCCGACACCATTTTTCCTCCCAAGCCGTCAAACGCTGACGCCTTGTCAGAGCCGATGGAGCTCACGCGATTCCCTTTGGTGTCTGCGCAGTCATGACAGGGTTTTTAACAGACACTAATGTTAACCCATCCACTGCAATATAAGACGCTCGGAGCAGACTCCTGCCTTCTGCATTTCAGATGCACTGCATTCTCATCCATCACCCTGACATCCACAGCCTCGCCTCTCACCTCGCTACACAAAGAGCACGCCGCTCTGTCGTTTATCAGCTCTTTAAAGTCTCTATTTCCGTCGCCATTATTGTCCGTCGCTACAGTTTCCAAGGAGGGGCGACCAAAGTGAGGCCACGACGGAAAAAATAAATAAATTCTTTCCTGTCCCCATGTGAGGAACCTAGCAACCAGAACCTCCACCTCTCTGAGAGGATGTTAACTCTGCACTTGCATTAGCTGAGGAGCATTAATCCACGTGGATTTACAAGCAGTGCCCATCACCGCTGGGTTATCCTTTATGTGACAATAAATCTATCCACCCTACTTATTGCTTATTGCCCTTAATGGGACATAAAGAAACTTGAAAGATTCTTGTTTTGCGTGTGGCAGGCATTAAAAATGTGTTAATCAGCTCCCGATTGACAGGTCAGTCCTGCCAGCGCTGCCAGCTTCTGAGTTCAAGTTGGAGTGAGACTTGTTTTGAAGTACTTTTAGAAAGTGCAGGGGAGAATTTCAACAATCCTGACACATTTATAACTTTTTAATCAAAATGAATATATTATATATAAGCTCTTTTGAGCCGAGCTGTCATTGAGAGCTCGGGCCATCTTTATGAAAAAATAATCAGCAACCGAGCATGTCCAGATGTTTGACTGGAGCCAGAGGTTTTTCATGTTGTTTCAGCATAAATAGAGGGAATAAGTGCAGCGAGAGGACGTTGCACAACCTCAGTGTAGTTCACTTCACACGGCAGCTCACGCTCACCGATTACAACGTCTACACTCATTTTTTGGGCGTGAGAACGCAAACATATGAGTCACCTGCAAGTGAGAATGCAGCAGGAAAAGACTTCAACTCACACAGAGCGAGCAGGAATACGAAACACTCCACAGACACAAAAGTGATTGAATGATTTGATAGTTTCCGCCTCGTTTGGAAAATTACGGCCATCGACAGCAGAAATCAGACTGCCCTGATGTGCTGCCCCCGACACACAGCTGAGAAACATGTTCTCAATGCGAGCGAGGGGAGCCTGGATGAAAACACGTTGCAGATTGTGTGAGAACTGTGTTTCACACTCAGTGTGTGAGGTCAGCAGACCAGCGTCTCCACATCCTGACCTTCCGAGTCCAAAGCTGAGGCGACGACTCTCACGCGAGTACGCTCCACCACGTTATATTTCGGGACTCATCAACACGTTTCTCGGATCCAGGCTGGAGGATCACACTTCCACTAGACCCCCCACACACACTTCAATTAGTGACCTCCACAGGCTTCTCCAAACACAGTGCTGAGATTCTCTTTGAATCCACATGATCAAAACACATGATTAATGCTTGCTTTCCATCTCGACTAGGACTCATCATCCAAATACTCACAAAGCCATTAATACCTCTCAAAACGCTGGCTGCAGAAGCTGCTTTAAGCAGCATTTTATAATACCTGCTCACCCCGGATTCATTAGCATGGACGGGATGGTACCAAGCAAAGTGATTCATAAAGACCACAGGCAGCTACATCGAAGGTAATGGACCCTAAATCCTTCAGACACTTTCATAGCATCTTCCAAGCTATGTGAATATATTACAGGCAAAGAAGAACAACAGAGAGAAGTCAGTTAAGTGGTGATATATTTCAATTGGATTTAAATCTGACGTTTTGGATGCATCTCCATTTTCTAAAAGTCGTCTTCGGCAAAAAAAAAAAAAAATCGCACAGAGATGCTGAGTTACAGTTCGGATGGATCTGTGATTACAGTCCTGGCTTTACACTGGGGGCCTCAAGCTGCATATCCATCGATAGAGGAACAGCATGGTCCTCAGAACACTTCAACTAATCACCCATCTGTGGCCATTGTCTACCAGAACCATATGTGACTGTGATGTCTGTTTATTATAATGAGGATGGAGATAAGTAGCATTTGATTACTTCCTTGCAAACGGCGCAGTGTGAAGTACGCTATGTGCCCGGGCACTTGGAGTTGATTCTGTGCTCAGATACAGAAATTACAGCCACTCTTAGCTGACAATACTCTGAAACTAAAATTATGAATTTTTCGAAGCCAGGAATTCATTACAGCTATCTTTGTTCCATCGTGTATGTGGCACGCTGACAAAGACAGAACAAGAAATCACTTTTCACTATCTGGTTGTGCTCCAGAAGTGATTAGATCACTTGATAGCATCATTCCACTGCTTCTATTTTCTCCAACCTGAGACCTTCCCCTGGGGAATACACAACCATAATGGTTTTCCAGAAATATTATCGACCTGGCCTGATGCTGAAGGTGGCTACTCGTGTAATGATGTCCTTGTCTTATGTGAAGACGGGGCGCGACGCGAAAACAAGAGGGGGCAGCGTCTGAGAGCAGCCAGGTGAGGTGTTCTCCAGAGAATTCAGACATGACAGCTCAGAGATACACTTGTATCTTAATCACACTTTGTTTTCTCACTTCACGTAAATGACATTTACTGAGATCACGCTCTGATCATTTCAGTTCCTATGTTGTAATCTCATGCAAAGTGTAACGTTGATACATAGCTGGGACTAGTTTATTGTTGTAAAACATAAATAAACTAAAAATCTATTTTGTGTTATATATTATTGTCGTTTTACATTGCATGTATAATCATGTGAAAAATGAGTTCTATGCTGTATATACATGTATATTTATTCATTTTTTGAGCATACATTCATCACGTGGCCATAAACATCTATCTCCAAACGAGTCCCACATCATTTGTGTGTCGCTGAGTGCAGTCTGCAAATAGCCCAGTGCATTAATGATAAACACGTTCAGGTTACGAGGTGACGTAAAAGGAGGTCTTTCCATATGTAGACGAGCTCTGCTGCCAATAATTTAATGCGCCAACTCTATTTACATCTAAGCTGGGAAGTTTATTTATCATGTGCATCACGATGTTCCGATAAAACAACAACATCCTCCACAAGCTGCAAAACTCATGCTCACAGTCGTTCCTGCTATTCCTGAGCTCTGGGGTTAAACGAGCCAAGCCAGAAAATGAGGTCGACATTTGAACGTTTGGATTTAAAATCACTTCCTCATTTACTTATATGGGTCACATTGTCAAAACTCTAATTGGTTCATCCGCGACTTCACATGGACCTTTGTGCCGGATGTAGGAAGATTCCCTCCACACATTTTTTTTAATTGCATTCACAAGAAAATGAGTGTTGATACTTTGACCTTTGACTAGCGAATTCTAATGAATTTAGCTGAATTCCTGAAAAGAAAAGTTCTTTCTCCGGGTACGATCACAACGGAGAAGTAGGAGAGAAAACCCATCAGACAGGTTTTCTTTGAACACGGCAAGTGACTGAGCTGAACGGCTTCAGAAAAGAATTCTGAGATAAATCTGGTTAATAAAGAGCACAGTCATTGTCAAGTGTAGACGATGCTTTTAGTGGGACAGAATCAACCGCTCAGGCACAAAGAGAGGTCTAATGTCGGGCACTCTCCGCATACAAGACACTGACTGTCACAAAAAAAAAAGTCAAATAGTTATCTAGAATCAAACAAAGTGCGACCCTGAACCCAGCGTCACATTGTTCTGCAGCTAAAATGGCCGTTTGACTTGTTTTCATGGAAGAATAAACGGCGGGTCCATTCAGCGGCAACAAAAGTGGAGTGATGGCAGATCAGCCTTTGTCAATGTCCAGCTCAGTGTGAAATGAAGTCTGTTAGCTTATCGCGGCGGCATCATCAACGCTCTCATTCTGCAACGTGCGCATAAATAACTCGGCAGCATGAATATTCAAGACCTCAAAATTACACACCCTAATGACTCTGTGTAATATATTACAGATAAACACTGACCAGGATGTTTCTAAATTATAAATGATGGATTTAAACGACTAAATGATGTCGGTAAACACGAGACCTGAGGTGAACAAAACTCCAACATGCTGGTGCTATTTCTTCATCATCTTTTGAATCCGCTCGGCTCCGCCCTGCATCGCTGCCTCGTCACATTAACCACCGCTGCAGCAGGAGCCCTGCTGGATCGTTAAAAAATGACCCATAAAGTTTTTACTGTCCTTGACCTCGTAGCTTCCTTTCTGGCTGTGTGACAGTCACGCAGGCAGACAAACCTCGCTCTGTAACACCTCCCCACCCACCCCCGCCTCCTCTCCACAGTCTTATATCTGTACATAATAAATACTTCTACACCAGCTTTCCTCCCGTCTTAGAGGGATTCATCACAAACACACAGCAGCTCTTACTTTCCAAGCCTCCGATACACAGCACTCCAACAGCAATTTAAATGTTTTGAATTCATCTCTTGGGAGTCGGAGCAAGTTAACGTCTCCTACCTTGTTTTTACATAATATATGTGGCATTTAACAACAAAATCAGTAAAGCATGTTTCATTCTGCCGCATGAGCTGCAAACTGTGATCAATGACACACACAAAAAAAGAGACAGATTCTTTCAAGATGAGCCAGCTGGATCAGAGAGGCTCTGTGAATCTTTGGGAAACTTCAGATGCTTCCTCATTATGTTGTAAATAATCACATCAGCAGCTAAAGCGGCAGACTGTGTCCGTGCAAGCTCGGCACATCACATCCTTTTCATCTGGGGACCTCATATACTCTCCTGCAATGTTAAAGAGGGATAAAAAATGGTTTGTGGGTGCATACTGAGGTCTCTTTAGCTCAGCTGGTGAAGCCGTCTTAGCTCCCGCCATAAACATTATACCCGAATAAAAAGGGCTTAACGTGAGCAGAAAAGAAGGAGCACAATAAATTGCTGACGGCAGAGCAGGCCCGAGAAATCACGGCCTTCAACTATCGTCACTACTGCCTCTGGTGGGTTAAGGGTAAAAATATGCTCAGGGGTTTCACTTTATTACCTGAATGGACATTTAAATGGATAAATGAGCAGAGCTGGTGCTTTCATTTGGGCACACGTGACGTTTGTGATACGTTACAACTTCACTCGACACGGCGTCAGTTAAAACCAGCGCGGCTATGAGCCTGAAGCCAGCGACATTCTTTTCAAACTGGCATCGTTGATTACTATAAAAAAAAAAAGGGAAATAAGTGTGTGAGTCGATACGTGGTCCTCCCGTTAGAGCCTCTCGTTAAAGCTTGAGGCAAAAATGTTCCAGTGAGCTCACCTCGTTTCAGTGAGTTCTGGTTTTAATGGGCCGCAAACACAAGAGTGAACAGACTTTGCCTCACTCACCTACACACTTGGTGGAGATGTTAGGAATATATGAACCAAACAGAAGGTTAGCTGGGAGCAGCTAGGCCGTCAGCTTAATATGTTCTTATGGCGGAAATGTAACATTCAGATCTGACCAAACAGATGGATCAGCTTGAATTTAGCATTTTTATTTAAATCGTTCATATTCCAGCTCAGTTGTGAATATGTGAAGTTTTAGAGAAGTGATTAACAGTCGAGACTGGTTGACACTTGTTTTCAGTGACTTTAAGTCTTGAAGTCTGGATTAGTCTACGAACACAAATATTCTGTTTCCAGAGATTAAAGAAAAAGAGAGATTTCTAATCCACAGTGGTCTTCAATATGGCTTGTTTGGAATCCAACAGAAATCCCAAATCTGTCACAGCGATAAAAGGATTCTCTTTGGCTTGTGCTGGAGCCGCATTTTGTTCCTTTCACAAATTTGACATTATATTCAGAATCTCTGTCTCTCCAAAATGTCCCAATGATTATTCAACACCATTGTTCTGGTGGCAGCCAAAGACCTTTCAGCCTATTTGGATGAAATCGACTTTCATGGCAGTTTGTGTGTATGAAACTATAAAATAATGCAATGCCACATTAATAAGAACAGTGGAAACACCTTCAGATCAGATACAGGAGGTTTACAGCCACCCTCTGGCTGATTTTTAGGGAAAAGTGATTCTCCGTTCTGTGATGGTAAAGACAAGACATCAGAGGCTTTGTTAGCTCCCAGCCTGAGACTGGTTCATATAAACTAGCCCTTGTTATTTGTCTATAATAAAAAAGCTCTGGGCTCAACAGCACCGCAGAGTCACATGTGGATTGTCTGTGGAATGATCTTTCAGCATAACGTAAACCCGAAATTCCTTATTTAGCGTTTGAGAACAACTGACCTGAAGTGCTTTGAATGCTCTATATGTGTTATCCTCGGTAGCATCACAAGACATTACTTTGTTCATTAAGTGGGCCTGAGTCGATGCTTGAGTGCTGCTGGGATCACAACAGCTCTGAATACAGGTTATATATCTGTGCCGTCTCTCGCCCCAATGGGAGCTGGGATTGGCTCCGGGCCCCCAGTGACCCTCAAAGGATAAGCGGTACAGCTAGTGAATGAAAATGAATGAATCAGTGCAGCGCGGAGCAACATAAGGTTTTATGTAGAGGTATATATCTAACAAAAACATACTCGAAAGGAAAATGAGGGAGAGGAAGAGATAAAGACACTTGAGAGGGCGAAAGGGGAAGAACTGAAGTAGAGGAAAATAGTTTCATTAAAGTGCATGGGAATATTATATAAGCATGGTCCTTGTCCCATCCATTAACAGGGAGGAGGCAGCCAGCCAACAGGGGACAATCTACATGCTTTGGTTTGACTGGAAACTGTAACGTCATCCATCTTCATTAACAAACTATAGTTTGAACCAAACACTATATAAAAAAGAATCTCCACTTCCTCTCACTGTCAAGAAGAGATATGGCGGCAGCCATCGAGCGAGATCAAGGTCATTTGGCTTCACTTTTATAAGCCGTCATGTCGTCGTTCCAAAAAAAAATAAAAAATAGTCTGGAGATTTCTCACATACTAACACTGTTTGATTTCTTTTTGCAGCAGCAGCTACGAAACAGATGAATGTTCCATTATGAGACCGTCTCATACAGTCAAGGCTCTTTCACAGCAATTTGTTGTGTTCCAGAACCTTAAAACCACAAAAAGAGAGAGTAAACCTTTTAGAAACCTTTACTTTTAAGGATTATTGCGGGTCAGCGTTCAAAGTAAACACTTTCTGTGTGAGTATACGTTTCCACCACCTCTGCAGTGAACCCGACACAGGTCTGTATTCCCAATCCCGTGAGCATGTTCGCACTCGACGACAGCTTCTGCCACCGCGGCCGGGCGAGGGTCACGGTCACCCCCGGCGCATGGCGAGTGTGCGCGCGACTCGAGCTGCGACGAAGAGAGGTGCTTGAATACAACATGCCAGTCATTCGAGAGGCGGGCGAAGGCGAAATTGCTGCAGCGAACGACAGAGGGAGGATCAGAGCTGCGGTGAACTGCACAACAAGAGAGGGAGCACGAAGACCAGTGGCACAAAACAAACATGTCGGAGGAAGTGCATGCGAGCACTGCAAGGCTTTGACACGTGTCATATATATATATATATATATATATATATATATATATAATATCACATGAAAATAAAAATACTATAGATGCAGCACATCCAGGCACAATAACATATCACACACACACACACACACACACACACACCGCTGCCTCACATCAAACTTTGAAAATGGGCTCGGTGAAGATCAGACACTCACTCAGTGTGTGACGAGTCCCTGAAAGCAAACATACGAGACAACATCAGTCAGTCTTGCATGCTTTAGCTGTGGTGCGGCTGCTCGTATGACTAACGCCACTGTGGTAGTGTTGTCATTCCAATGTCACACAATCACACACAAACACTCATGAGTCCAAATAAACTGAAACACCAGCAGCAACCATTCTGCTGGAGATTTTTTTTATCTGACAGGCCATTCAAGCATTCTAACATGTTAATGGATTCTCCCACTCGATGCAGCTAAATTGAAATACCCTTTTTTTTTTCTGTCTTAATTCATTTTATCGCCTGGACTTATTGTAGCGTGACAGAGAGAAGTCAACATCAAACCGGCAGCCACTGCACTGCTCAGGCCCAGAGGAGGCAGGTCAGGTGACGAGGATGGAGAGGAAGTTCATATTCAAAATAAAAAGCTGTGTTGGAATTATACAGCGTGTAATGAAATCATATGGTCCAGCAGAGGGCGCCGACCTGCGCTACCCGTGAAGTAATGTTTCGTTACGAAAATGGAGGAAACTTCCAAAGTCATCCTGAGAGAACAACAGTTAACTCCAAAGCATTGGGAACACGTGTGTAGCTGCGACAGCCAGAGTTGGCAAACAGGATTTGTGTTGACACTGACCTTTGAAATAAAGTGTTAGATGGATTAAATGATCTTGACTCAGTATTAGATCTTCAGATTACGATAAAAAATAACAAACATAGTAAAAATATTCCTGTTTGTTTAGACTGGTATCCAAAGAATAAGGAGCAGTTTGCTTTAAAGCAGTGTATTAAAGCTGGTGTGAGTGTATTAAATAAAATACAGTCAGAATGGGCTGGGCTGGGCTGGCATCAACAGGGAGTCCAATGAAAGTTATATTTACAACGCTACCATTACGATCCTTTCACCTCACGCTCGACAGGTTAAAGAGAAATTTCTGATGCGTACGGCACCATGTCTAAAATCATGAAAACACACAGAGAACTGGAAAAAAAACAGCGTGTGGGAGAATTTGAACTCAACCTACAAAATAATAGAAGAGTTATAGGTTATAGGCAGCTGAACAGTTTATTCTCGACATTTCCTCCACCAACGGAGGCAGTCAAGTGTCTTTAAGTCAACAAAATATTAAGTTTTACTTCTGTCAAAAGGAAAAAGACGAGGCAGTTTATATGATTAACATAACCCTGTTAGACTGCTGCCTGTTGACTCCAGTGTATAAACCTACACCCACACACCAACTCGTTCTTCTCTGGATATCCATCTTTTCCTCTCCTAGCTGTCAAACTTTTCTCGGCGTGCAGCTGATGTTTCGGCGAACGGGCACACTGGCGCCAGCTGTTGCTGGAAGATTAACTTCAAAAGGTCCTGAATGCCGTCAAGGATCCATTTTGCTGGTGAGGAGGAAAACAAAAACAAACTGCTGCTCCCACTGTGCTAGCAGCACGTGTCCGTCCACAGCATGCAGACCATGGAATGAATTCTTATCGGTGGCGCTGCAGTCTGGTCTTTGCGCAGCACCGACACTGTGTCGAGATGAAAGATGTGTTTTGATGAGGGCTGTATGAGAATTTAATGAGGCAAGATGGGAGTGAGCCTGGAGCTGTCGACGCCCATTGATGTGCGGTGTTTTAAGGGGATTCCTCCTCCTTTGCCTTTATGAGTTGGAAACCTTTTTTATAAGGTTTCTGCTCCTCAGTCCCTGTAGCCGCACTGCACACAGTGCTTTATGAGTCTTTCTCCGAGGGGCTGCCTGTCTAGTGAATCTGCCAGAGACCTTGATTTGAACCGCTTGATAGCCATCATTCCACCTGAAAGACCACGCCACCGATGATAAGCTAAAAATACCAGCCAGACGAAGGCGTCGCACCTTAGCAAGGTTCCCCGATTCATCTTTGGCTGAAAGAGAGCCGCATCCAAAGACGCCTCAGGCAACACACGCCCACAATAAAGGGAAATTAGCTTCTCCAGCTATCCTTTGATATCGGGACACCCCATTGTACACGGTAGGGTCTTACAATACTTAGTTGTCCATTTGTGAGGCCTTTGATGGTTCAGCTCTGCAAAGAGGGAGAATCCTCCTCAGGAGTGAATGCGCGCTAAATGCGGTAATGTCTTTTTCTAATGTGCTTTCCATTTACTTCCTTCTCAGCATAACCCCGTAATGTTCCTATCTGTATACAGGCATCCTCTCCAGTGTTCCAGTAACAGGTCTCCAAGAGGTCAATTAACAGTAATGAGGCAATAATGTGGTTTACTCCAAACCTAATTACATTTGGTTTGGCCAATGGGCTCTCAGATGTCCCAAGTAAGAGGCTACACTACGCATATCATTCACTGTGCGTTTCTTTTCATTCCTCTTCACTCAGACACTCGGAGTGGTTCTCGGAGTAACACCCGCCCATAACAGCTCCAACTGTTTGCCTTTCATGGCGACATCTTGTTGCCCTGACTGTGAACACTCACAAATCCCTTTAGTCTACGGTCTCTTGTCTCCTTAACATCCAATTACGTGCCTCCCCCTGGTTTTGCCTCTCCAGCTGACATTAACGGTAACATATTAAATCAATTCAAACGCAGGGAAACGCAGAGAGATGCTGCCATCTTGGTAAAAATAAGAAATGAGAAATGTTGATGCAGGGTATGTTTACCTAAATTTGCCAGTTTGCCTCAGCCAAAGTGTGGGGGAGGAACAAACTCAGCCTGGACCGGAATTAGCACAAAAGCTATTAATCAAAGTTATTACTTGAAGGTTTGCTCCATACAGAGCAGGAAACAAAGTCAAGAGCTCTGTCCCGCTGGTTTGATTCAAATAAGCGAAGAGGTGCGAAGAAAAAAAGAAAAAAAGAAAAAGGTGCTTTAATGCAAATTCAATCCCATGAAATATTACACACTCAAAACTAAAGTGGCCTTTGAGGTCAATTGACTGGCTGCTGAGTCGAGACGTGGCGGGGCGGGTGTCCATATTTCACACGCCATTCCACCACACGGAGCTGGTAAGCCATCATACGAGGGGAGAATATCTTAGCTTCCAACCCCCGTGGCCCTCTGCGGCACGCGGCATCCGTCACGAACCAGAGCAGGCCTGATGTCTTCTCTCCACAGCACAAAGAGTCGTCGTTATAGGAATTGTGGGGGACTCGCAGTTTCAGAGCGAACATAAATAATGAAAGAGCCAGAGAATATAGATATTAAACCTAATTCAATCTGAGCTTAATATCTCATTTAGCGCTCATAGGGCATGCAGGGAATGACACGGTTTGGGTTCACAGAGTGCAGAGAGGAAATTTCGCCCCAAAGTTGGAGCTGCAGCTGAACTATCTCCTTTATTGTTGATTAGTTGCCTCTTAACTTCTTCGGAGTGATTCCCTCTTAAAAGATGAAAGCACAATTTCCATGGTAAGTGGATTGCTTCCCTCAATTGTGTCTGTGGCGGCAGAGTATCTATATGTGCACATGTGTGAGCGAGGGGCTTTTTTTCGACAACTCAGATTTGATAAGGTTCTTTCCGACCACTTCCATCTATTGGATTTCTCCTGCTCTTCATATAATTCCTCCAACTCTCCTGTCTTTAATATGGCCACGGCAATTACATTATTCAAACTGCGTTAGGAGATAAAAATAGAGCGAGGTAATCCGTGCGCATTGTTGATTAAAATACATATGTATGTTTAGGTTTGTTCAGAGAATCCTGCGAAAGCAAAACAGATTGCCGCGCCGAATCTGTGCATAATTTGATTCTTGTCATATCAAAACTTTTCCCGACGAAGGCTGCATCCGCTCCACGTTCTCTCCACTGTGACAGACGAATGGAAATCAATTCAGTTTTCTTTCTTTTTCCAATTTAGGTTTTCAATCTGCTCCAGCACAGTCGTAAAAGTATTACAAATCATAAATGTGACAAGAAGAAAAAGGCTCTTAGCTTTAGCTGAGGTGCAGAGGAGACGTGGTCTCAGGGTACGTCGCACTGAAAGGTTCCAGTGTTGAATGACTGCTCTGTTTTGTCTTTTTCTCGTCTTCTCCTGGGGGGGGGGGGGTGCAGAGCCACTGCAGCTTTTCTAAAGTGAACTGTGGAGAACATGTTTGGCCTTAATCTTAAACTTGGACTTGGAACCATTTCATCAGGACAAATGGAAGCTGTGCTTTCCTTATCTTCTACTTTCAATCTGGCGAGGATGGCCGTAATCTCCGCCGTGTCACCCATTGTCTGTACACAGCAACTATTCCTGGGGCAGTAATGAACGATACCAGGCTCCTAAATCCCATAACAGACGTCAGGGGAAATTATTGACTCATACTGACAGGTTTATCTTTCTCTATCGCAACCTGCCCCCCGAAAAAGCCGATACCCAGGAGTCCGTTCTCGTCCCGGCGCTTGTCTCTCTTTGTGTCCCAGCTCTCGACGGCAGACGCCGAAATCCTAATTCACACCTTTGTTTCACGGAGACTTGATGACGGCAGCGTTTCTTTTTCTCCTGTTCTGACACGTGCCGTTACTTAGGGTCTGTCAATGGTTCAGGAGGCTGCAGCCTGAATTTTAACTACATCCAGAAGGAACTGACGATTACAGATGCAGGGCGACTGTCGAAAAACTTTGGTGCTATGGCCGTGGTACATCTTTCATTGGGTTGCCCAAGGACACTGGGGGAGGCTGGGATCAAACCACCAACCTTCTGGTGAGTGTGCGGACCGCTCTCCCTCCGGAGCCACAGCCACCCAGCTCCATGACTGACCCCAGATCAGACAGTAAGGGGCTTTTAATCGCATACAAAATTCTGAATGGTCTCTCCCCTCGCAGCTGTCTGATCTCCTCCAGCTGTATATATTCCGCCCTGTGCTCGGCTCACTCAGAATAAAGGCTTCTTTCTGTCCCCAGAGTTAAAGAACAGAAGTCTGCAGGCTCAAGGCTCCTCTCCTATCATGTCTCTCTCCTCTGGAATAACCTGCCTGCTGACACCGGACTGCCTCCATCGAGGCCTTCAAACAAAAAGCACCAGATCAACCGAACGCCTTAACGTTGGCCAGGCTCCTTGTTATCTCATCATCTGACGCTTTGAACCTGTGATGGTTCCAGCAGCAGCACCCAGTAAACACAGTGAGGTCCATGTTGTCCTGTCTGATGACTGGAAACCTCCTGAAAACCACTGCATCACTAACTTTTGTTTGACTGCGAGTATTAAGCCGTGATTTCAAGCCTCCCACTGACCCCATGTTCCCACTCAACACTTACTGATACGATTCCTTTTATTAATACTTTCACGCTTATCATTGTCACTAGTATTATTGCCAGTATTCTTGCCTTAATCCTAATATACACTATCTTAAGTTTTATCATCCAAATCTCGTCAGAACCATTCATCTAGCCAGAATCTTTATAACCGTCAACATAATATTTTCCATTCTCATCCTAAAAATGATTTGAGTCAAAATTAAATCGCACTATCACCATCTTTATCTTAATTACTGCCAGAATCCTTAGAATCAGCATTATCTTTATTATACTGCAAAGATCATCCATCTTGTTTTTATAGTTATTGACGTTCAAATTAAGATTTATGCCCCTTTATATCTCTTTGTAAGTTGTGGCCTTTCCTCCGTCCTCCCGCTGTCCCAGCCCAGCCGGTCGAGGCAGTCTCTTTAAATCTACGGCGGTCAAAGAGTTAAAACTCTGTAAATAACGTACAGTGGAGCCATGGCCTGTATAACTCAAGTGCCCTGAGTTCACCTCTGTCACTGTTATATAAATGAAATGACTCAACTTGAATGACTTCAGGGCTCCACGGCGCGATGCTGTCGTACTTCTCTCTAACTTGGACTTGTAGCGGTAATGAGCGGACGCAGCATAGCTACAAGGGGATGCTGGAATTAATTGCCTCCAGGAAGTGAGTCAGCATCCCAAGCGGACAGGCCTTAATGAGTGAGTCGTGCAGTGTTTAAAAGGGTTTCTTTGGCATCTGCCTGGTTCTTTACACCAAAACTAAATGTAATTTCTGCAACTTGACTTCATCGTCAGGTCCCTGCTCAGAGGTTTGCATCAAAATAGAGATTCCGTCAGACGTGGTTTAACTTTTTGACCCTTGAACTCTGGCCCCGGCGCATCCTTGTTCACGAAGTCGTTACTTTCCAGGAAGAGCTCTTGACACAAAGAGCATAATTCATACAGCGCGAGCCTCGAGCCAGCTAATCAGTGTTCAGAGCGGGTGTAACTCTGCCTCATACACATCAAGTGTTTGCTGGAGAGACATTTCCCTGAGGAGAGCGGCAGCGCTCAGACTGTCAGTCACAGCCCTACTGTACCTCTACAGGAATATAGTCATGTGGAGGAGATGGAGAAGTGTGGAAGGCCGATATATCACGTTCATTTGTTTCCCTGTTTATAAAGAGCCACCTTTGGGACAACACAAGCACGTCTGCGGACGACTTTATATTCCACTACGTGGATGCGGCGAAGTTGGTAATGGATTCCATAGCTTTCCTGGTGCTCCCCATTTGCATTGTGCATCTAATTAGGAAAGAAGTCATCACTCAATACAGGGCCTGCTCTGCTGATCCAGAATCATAACAAGCAATGTGCCGAGCATAAAACATGATTATTGTGGCTCGTCGTCATGAATGTGCTACTCCTGTTTACTCTGCGCACCCAATTAACTCCAGCACTTCAGGCATGAACATTCGGCAAATACCACTTTATTTTAGGACTGACATGAATGTACATAGATTACCGTCTTTTCCTGGGGATAAGATCGACAGGAGCCGCGGGCCTCTGCTGCCTCAGACAAGGATAATTAAAACAAACATGGTATAATCGCAATCATACGAACAGAGCGGTGCAGCTAATGTGGACGAGCGGCGGCATCGACATGCGTCGCCATGTTTGCAGCTGCAACGTGAAGTTAATTATCGCTGGTTGACGTGATTGAAGTTTGCGAAAAGATGATTTGTTAGTTGATGGTTAGCAGTTATTCAAAGAACAGCCTCTTAAAAACCAAATTCGGAGTCACAGTGGGTTCAGCACATGGGACATTGAGTCACTCCATGACATTTCATTCAGGGATTTCATTTTGTCACAAGCAGAAAAAAAAAAAAAAAATGCGAGCTGATTTTCCTTTTTCAAGTAAAACAAATGTATGTTTTGCAAAATGGGAGAATGTTCTAAGAAAATCCTTCTGAATGCAGCTTCGTGCAGTAGAATCATAATCGGGACCCAAACCAGGACGAATGTGGAACTAACACAAAAATACCCCAAAGCGTCGGCGCTACATAAAAGCAAAGGGAAAAAAATTACAGAGTGTGTTAAGATTTATCAGATAACGGTTATGGAGTCAGAGCAGCCTCAGTCGTAAATAGATTGTTCAAACTGAATTTCCAGATCATCATATGAGTCTGAAGCTTCAGAAGAATTACTGACGCCTGGTGATTTCTCTTACTTAAGCAGAAGCAGGGAACCTGTTGTGCAGAGTAAATTCAAGTTATACACAAACAGTGTCTTTTTTTTTCTCTGCAGCGCAATGAAGGCCCTCTTCTCAAATATGTATCTCCATCACCCCAACGAGTCTGTCGTGAGCGGAGGGGAGAGTCTGGAGGAACGCAGCGCGATGGCAGCACAGAGGAACAAAGATAAAATAGCCATGTGAAAAAATATGGCATATAATTGGCAGGTATCGCGCCGCGCTCGGAAGACGGCAGTCAGACGAAGTCGCGCCTCAAACAGCCTGTCAACAACTTCTCCACCTTGATAGCGCTAATGTGCCGTCGACATAACGTTTTTATGGCCTCGTTTTCACTGTTTGCCATTAATTGCTGAGACAGTGGCAGCCTGCCACCGTCTGTTCCTTCCCAGACACGGGGATTCTTCTCTGTCATTCAGTCTCGAAACGCCAGGTTTGAATACAAGAGCTCGGAGTTTAATTACATTTTTTCCAATCTATACTTCTTAAAAGAGTGAACTTTATTATTCAGAAAACTTTTCATGTACGTGCATTTCCTTTGCGACACGTGGGGAAACTGCAAAGGCTTTTTATATCTCTCTGTTATTGGTAAAGTCATCACAATCCCACTATCGCCCACTGACCACAGTCATCTGTCTGCAGTGGAGATGGAACATCAGATTTCTCTCCCAGTCAGTTCTGGTGTAAAAGAGATAGAAAGAGGATTTTTCAGCTGTGTGGCGTCTTCTTGGGTTTGGTGCACTTGCCCTTCATATGTGCTGCATGGATTATGTTCATCAGCTGTGTTTGTTTCCCAGATGTTGCTGTTGCAGGACTTGAAGTTTTTGTCTTACAACTACCATCACAAAAATGAATATGAAGTAAATATTTATTTTCACTATCTCAACATACAGAAAATTGTGTTTTGATTGGTTTGAAAGAACAAAAGTAAGATTTTAATTTAAAATATTATGTAAACGGTTTGTCTGCCAAACACACCTTTGAGAGACGGTTGGATTAAAACCAAAGAATAATGAATTTCAAAACACTGCCGGAGTAAAAGAGAGGAACCATGGTTCATGACGTCTGCTGTCTAACCCTATAGCTCGCAGAGCCACCGCAGCTCATTATTTTAAATTAGCTGCTGTCGTGGCGACTGTGCAGACTGCGCTGCCTATTTCAAACCTGTGAACCAATCTGCGCTTCAACAGTAATGTTTTCTGTCCCCGTGGAGGCTGCAGCGCTTGACAGACGCACAGACTTTGACAGATATCTGAGACATCGGCTGCATCACAGACTCAAGAGTTTTCTCTTGGTTTTTAAAGAATTACACGGTGGAAGTCGGTGGCGGCCTCACCACCGCAGAATCACACGTAGCCACGAGACGCTCACTGCGCTATCACTGTTTCTCTTTGTTGTTTCTTAAACACGAAAAAACCCATTTCTGAAAGAACTGTTTAACGCCTGTTCACTGGGGAACGCCAAGCGGTATTCTGGGAAACGTAGGAACACATTCACTTTCGTTTGTGTGTGTGCCACAGTGCAGTATTCTGCATCGTATCACAATCATGTTTTAAACAAAGCTGTTTGTTAGAGGACACTAATATTACCTTTGAATATTGTGGAAAGCTGCAGAGATGTCCAAGTGCGGTTGTTATTTATTGTATACATACATATTGTTTACATATCTTAACCCTGCACTCGGCTTAGGGAGCCCATAATGAATATATAGATATATATACACACATGCACACACACACACACACCTGCATATATTTCTCTGCATAAAATCTTGCTCTGCATTTCCTCATTACTTCCAATTAGGTTAGCTTGTAAATCACAGCATTTGTTCAGGCCATATGCCCCCCCCCCATAGGAAATGTGTGGTTATTCATTTTCATGTGAGTGACCCCCCCGAGCAGAGAGCCGTGCAAATTGGAAAGTGCCTTATTTTGCTTCAAACTACAATTGAGCTGCAAAGAGACAAGAATTAATTTGCAGTGAGTGAATGGGTTTTGACAGGGGAGCGAGGCTGCTTCAGCAGTCAGTGTCACTGGTGTCCTGGCTGTGCAATAATGCAATAAGGAAAACAATCAAACAGTGAGCTGCAGAACATCTGACCTCAGATTCTGTTTTGATATAGACTGTAATTGCATTGTGCCGTGGACTTACGCTGGCCTCGTGTTCTGCTGATTTCTTAAAATAAGTTAGCGCACAGTGCCAGAAGCACAGTTATTTTCATGCTGCCTTTGTTCTGCGAGATCAGTCAGAACGTCTCCAACATGGAGAGATGGTCTCTTTGAAATACACGGATAAACCTTCATCTTCAGATTGTTTCCCCCTTCTCTCTCTCTCGCCTCTGCTTCACTGTTTCCCAAGAATTCTATAAAAAAAGAAAAAAGAAATCCAGTAGCAAAAGTGTGCATGTCATCAAATCTCTGCCGTATGTTGTCATGTTTTTTTCTTCCTCTGTCCAGGAACGGTTGTTCTGTGGTAAGACATGAAACTTTTCCTTTCTGTAATGAGGCTGTGTCAGCACATTGACTGAAGTACACAACCATCTGCAGCATGTTTACCACTCAGATACATTTATTCCCGAAATAACGCCCGACGTAAAATGAAAGCCAATTCACACAACTGTCAATCACGACATTTCCTAAAATGACAGAAACAATCTTCAGGAACATTTTATTGATGTCACATTAGGTTGAATCCTGTCCCATCCATTAACATGAAGGAGGCAGGATTTATGCCCTGTACTGCAGTCAGCCACTAGGTGGTGCTGACACTTTGGATTTTGACTTTTGAGGAGCCATGTCGTCGTTATGTGCAGCCCAGGGTGGAATTCATTTCTTGGTGTAGGCTACTCTTTTAGCATGCTAACCATTGCTAATTAGCAGTAAAGACACAGATCAAAGAGAATGATAGTAATACTATCAATAATAATAACAACAGTACCTTTCTAAACAGCCATTAGAGAGTAAATATACAAAGCACAAAAAATTGCACATTGAAACGTCGTCGTCCATCTTTATGAACAGTTAGTGTAAAGGAGAAATAAACATCTTTTTTTTTCTGTGCGTCTAGTTTTCATTACATAAATCCAACAATCAGAGACAGTGCGGAAACATCATTGCTGGATTATGGATTATATTCAGCATTTAAAAAAGAAGCTCGCTCCCTCTCTCTCTGTCCTCTGCTTTTCCTCTCTTAATCCAATCATGGCCTAATTACAAAAAACCCAGGGTGAAGTCGGGCGAAGACGGAGGAGGGACACTTTAAATGTAATTCTAATTGTACCATTTTTGGTAAATGAGTTCATGATCTGTTTCTGCTTATTTGCAGGGATCTCCAAAGGAGTTAAGCAAGCAAAGAAAATTCCATCAGGGCTGAAAAGAAGTGGATGAAAAATAATGGCAAACGCGTTTCTGAGTAGAACACCACGTCTGCCACAGGAGAGAAAGGAAGTAAACAAAGGGAAAGAGTATTTTCTGCAGAAGCAAGAAGCCAAAGACGAGCTAATCATAAAACTAAGAAACAGAATGAATCACATAACAACAATGTTTGCATTACCTGGTGGCTACGGACGCCTCTAATTGAGAACTTTTTCATCAGGAGGCCGACATCATTTACTGGCTTGTAATATTCAGTTTAAAATGTTATTGCTCTAAGAAAACATGATCATTTATGGGACTTGAACCAGCCGTCCCAGTAAAGGTCAACAACAGGAAATAAATGGCATTTTTAGTGGAAGTTCCTGCTTCAGACAAAATTAAGTCTGATCCGAGCTCGTTACTTATCTCTCAACTACAACATGACGTCGTGGGACAAACATTTACACACGACATGCAGCGAGTAGAATCTTTATTTAAACGCGAGACTTTGAATATGAATTGGATGCAAAGATGAAGGCGTCACTCTGGGGAAAACACTTAAGCTTTGTACCGCAGCTCAGTTTCACAACTGATTTTAAACCTCGGATGTAAACGGCCTGTAACGGACGACTGGTGTACTTGTTAATTAATCTGATTGAGTTCATTATCACTCCATCGTCAGAGATAAGTCATAATAATGTCTCACAATGCACAAACTGTCAGCTTTGTCCGCACAGTGCAGTGCAACACAGCCATCAAGATAGTTTTTAATTAGTGCGCAATTAATTTTCTGTCAATCAACTAATCCATTTATCCTTTTTCATTTGGGCTCCACTGCATAATGATTAAACACGTCCACGGAGCAGAGCTGAGCAGCCAGCGCTGGGGTGGATGTCAAATACCTCACACTTCCTTTTACAGTAGTATAGTGAGGTAGTATTAAAGTGTAACTGGATAATACATGTCTCTATGAATTAAGTCATTATTCCACATGTCTAATTATCTGTGGGACACCGCCACCAGGACATGTCCTGCGCGGTCATTTGACAAATACTACGAACACAGGCCCATTATTCAGCGGAGGAGCCAGATTATTGACGCTTATATATTTTGCCTAAACTTGGGAAGCAGCTTGGCCTCGTTATACATGTGAGCCATTATTCCTCACAAATTAAGTTGTGAAAGACAGAGAGACTTTGGTTTATGTGCCCGAGGCCTCATGTTGACCTGAATCATGAAATCATTCCGCTGCAGCAACAACAGCACGCTGTGTGTGTGTGTGTGAGAGAGAGAGAGCCTTGGGTAGCACTGAATGCAGGTCAGTAATTATGGTTGGTTCAGTTGAGCAACACCGTTAATCTGTTGCTGTCTATATGTGGATGTGACTTCATCGCACCTGGAGGCACAAAAATCACTTTTCCTTTGATCTGAGTCGACGGGGACGGGTTGAGTGAAACCTTCCTGCGTTTTTAAACACACACAAAAACACAACCACGGGTCCCTGCGTTGATGTCACAGCCGTGACGGCAACCGTCAAATTAACGTCGCGCTTAAAAAAACAAAACAAAACAAAAAAAAAAGGCAGTTTCCGAGTCGCATCAGTGTCTGTTTTGACAGCAGCATGACTAATTACGCTAATTGTGCAACTTCATTAGTGTGTGAGCCGGTGTCGTCGCGCTGCTCACAGGTCTGACGGTTCACCGTTGGCTCACCCCTCCTCCCTCAACCCTTCCGTTTGTCTTTGACATCACCTCCTTAAAGATTCATAAGCCAGGGAAATTTACATAAAAGTTAAAGGGTCTGATTAGTCGTATTACAACCCACTCTGACCGGCGCGGGCCCTGCAGGGACTGGAGGATCGGCCAAGGTTACCGTCGAGGCGTGTGCTCGACAGCATGCCGCGATGCCCCGCGCAGGAGAGACTGTGAAGTTGTTTGGGCTGGAAGCCGCTCTGCAGTTTGCTAGTTACCTGCGTGTTTCACCTAATTATTTATAACACTCAGCAGGGACGGTTCAGCACTAATATCTCAACACTTGCTGCACAGAATCAATTTCACGATCGATTCACAAAGCAAGTTTTTGCATTCATGAATTTGCGCGCGGTCCCAGAAACGCTCCTTTGAGATCCATGTCGAAGTTATCGCATCATTTCTGTCAGTTTGTCGGCGGCACATTAATTCTGCCAATCTCCTCCTCCACCACGTCCCGAAGGTCTGATCTGGTTACTGGAGGAACACAGAACTCACTCGGGGGGTTTCCTTCAGCGTTACAACAATTTAACGAGCCCAAGATAATAAAGTTTCAGCCATGTTTTGCTTTGATCAGGCTAAGTGGGGCTGTCATCTTCTCCAGAAATCTGGTTTGAATGAATTTGAAATGACACGTAATTCCTCTAAATGTATTTGAATGCATCGCCATGATTCCGATGTTCCGAGTTAAACACTTATCGTCTCTCATTGGGGAGGAAAGCTAACGGGTGAGTCCGCAGGTTTGTTGACATCCTTGAGTTTCTAATAACTTTGCCAAACACAATGAAAATCTGAAAGATCTCCATCATTGTAGAACTACAAAATCATATTATCGAATAATAGGTCAAGCTGATAATGAGCACCCTCTACTGGACAAGAGGTTATCTAGCTCAAAGGGTTCTGGAGTGTATTTATTGAATCCTCATGAGACGAGTCTTTTTTTGATCCTCATCATGTTTGACAGAGGGACACAGATTGGACGAAGGACCAGGTGAAGTTCAGACAACAATCTCTCAGTGTGAATCAGAATCAAATCCTGAGGTATCTTCACTGATTCAACCCGGAAGAAGAAAACTAAACTTAACTTAAAACATCAATTTCATCCTCACTAACCACCGCCTTCCCTGACAGGACCTAGAACCGCGGGAAAACCTTGTCATCGCCATGAAACCAGTTTGTGATCTGTGACACGGGGCATCGTCAAGCTGGAGGCAGCCATTACAAGATGGTGAATCGTGTCCATAAAGGGACGCGTCCCCAGCAGCAGCGATATTCAGACAGACTGCGGCATTCCAACAATAACTAACAGTCATTAAGAGGCCGAACGTTTGCCAAGACATGTTCCAGTCCGGCCTGCCCGACAGTGACACATCATCGGTTGATGGGACACTTGCATGAAAGCAATGATTGTTTTGGACGACCTTAAAGCAGCAGCTTCAGAATGTGTTTGATGGTTCGCTGACTTGGAGCGGGTAGAATATTTCCTCCCTCGATTCATCTCCTCTCCCCGAGCGTCTGTTCCTGCTTCATGTAAGCGTGGTGAGTGGGTAGGCTCTCCTGTGAGCGCAGTGTAAACACGGCTTCAAGTGTCAGAACGGAGCCGAGAAGACTTAGAAGTCATTAAAGACCAGCATCTAACATTCAGAGGAAACTTTTGAAAATCGGAGGAACTCTTTAGAAACCGAGGATGATGGGTAATATCCAAAGCTCAGCCGTGTTTCAGTTCAGAGACAAATGGCACGGGTGTCTGAAGAGGGCGCTGTTGCTCAGTAAAGGTTCCCCTTACTTTAATAAGCAGATGCAAATGTGTGTGCCTAAATAAAATCCTCCAGAGAGAAAACTATTTACATTTAAATTGTCTGGAGTGTCCTGTCATGACTTCTCACCCCACAGACCCACTTGTGTGTAAATAACTGTTGACGAGGACCTGGCACTCAGGCCGCCTCCTCAGGATTTATAACAACTGTTCAAAGCAAAGCCTCTGCAGGCCAATGCAGACGTCTTTTGTAAAAGACAAGGAAATACAGCCGTCATTCTCAGGTGAGGCCTTGAGGCTCTTGTGTGCATGTTTCGATAAGGAGAGCAGCCAAGCCTGGCTGCAGGTTACAGGCTGAGAGGTTTATCTGGGCAACACAAGGTCTCCTTTGTGTAACAAAAGGGACAGTCGGATGCAACTTTCTTTTATTTCTAAACCCTTGTTTTACACAAGAAGATAAAACACAGCACTTACAGAGCGCCAACGTGTCCGCCGTCTCCTCCATTAGCTGCGGTAATGAAGGCTATTAAGGCTAAACTAGCAGGAATATGGTGCTTGTGGGAGGACTTGATCACAGGAGCAACATTTTGCTTTTTGTTTTGCAGGATGGAGCGAAAGGTGAGGAAAGAAGCCACATGGAGGGGATTTATCAGCCAGTGGCTGCCAGAGTGATTGAATGTGAGCTGAAGTTGAAGCTGCAGACGGCTGAGAGGCAGAGCAGAGCCCGAGGCCCAGGGTCTGGTACAGAGTTGTTCATCATCTCCCTTAAAGGAAGGTCAACAGTCTAATGAATCACACTCACCACCAAACTTACAGCTTGTTCTCTGTCAGCTTTACTGCATTTCGCTGCAGTTCTGTGTTCAGCTCCAGCCTAATCCTCTCCCAGTGTCCCAGCATGAGCGTCTTAGGAAGAGCTTGGGAGAAACCAAGCTGCCAAATTCTTCTCATTCCGAAAAAATCCAGCAGTTTCAGATGCGATCACAAACGGCTGCTGACGTCAGTAAAGTTATCGGCTCAGCCACACCGAGCAACTGGTGAATTCCTGTTGACAGATGCATTAAATCAAAGCGGAGGTTCCCACGCTTTGCCTGACGTCGCTAACGACCGGGTGAACATGTGGTGCGCGCAGACAACAGCTCCATGGTCAGGGGGCTATTCCTCAGTCGGCGGAGAGCTCCGGTGGGAAACCTGCAAATCCCACGGAGCGGAACATTTGTATCCACTAATTCAACCTCCTCCACCAATCACCAGGACCTCCCAAAACACATGGGAGGCATGGAAGCCAGGGGATTTGGCACAGAATACTGTTAACCACACAAAGTACGACAAGTGCACTCATGTTTGAAGAGACGTAATCCTCCAGCGTGTAGAATCCGAGTGTCGAAAAGCATGTTATGCTAAATTTCTCTCACCAGGAAGCACCGGGTCGCCAGAACTTGGTTGAAATTATCAAAGATCGGAAAGCGAATTCCTGTTCTGCCTGACTCATCTCATTGTTGAGAACACCCAAGGCCGCTCTGGGCGTCCCGGGGGGTGGTGGGGTGGTGGGGTGGGGGGGTGCTGCTGAGCCAGAAGTTTTAGACCGACCAGAGGCTTAGAGCTTAATGGTGAAATCGTGACTGATTTAAGGAAAAAAAACTTTTGTCAGGAGCTTTCCTAATAAACAGCGAATTGTAAGAGGTGAGGAGAGGAAGAGAATTCAAGTGACAAAAGTTGAACAGATGGACAATCCTCCACCAGATCTCATGTTTTTCAGACGGAGTCGCTCAGATTTTGATGACAAAGTGAAACTGAAATGCGGACATTCGCTGAGACGACTCATCCTGTGGGCTGAAATATCCCGCAGAGCCGACGTCTCATCAGACAGAAACGAATGTGACAATGGTCTCCCGTCATCCCCGCTCTCCTCGCCGACTCGCCACTTGTGCACAATCTAATGAAAAATATCATCCCAAAAACAGGACGTGTTGATATGCAGAAGCATCGCTTTCATTTCGCTTCGTATGACACTATCACAGTTGCACAGAAGGCTTGTTTCATAGCAGGTGGTAAATACTGCAGCTCCTCTCCCGAGCAGCTCAGCCATCAGCCCCTGAGGGTGCAACGAGAAGTCACGCACGTGCGCGCGCACGTGCACACGCAGCCACTTTATCTGGCACACTTTGGTGTTTACTCAAAAACACAGCTCCTCCAGCTTCCTGAAAATGTTCAGTTTCTGTTCATGTAAATTGGGAGCGTTGTTGCAGTGACCTTGAGCATGCGTGATTATCGACGTCGGGCCATTTTCTGCAATTTAAAAACAACTTGAACGGGGCTTGGGAATGTCTGCCCTCTGGACGTGCGATAAAACCTACCAACATTTTCGAGCCGTAGCAACACTGCAGGCTAAAATAGAGGGAAAGCAACAACACACACACACACACACACAGGTAGGTATGTAAATACCAGCTCTGTACAACAATGGTGTGCAGAGGAGCATCTCCAAACAAACAACTCTTCAAGGCTCAGAGCGGATCAGCAGACAGCAGGAGATCAATGGTGGCTTCCAGCTAAGCATCTGAGGACGGTGCATTCGCCACACGAGCATTAATGTTTTGCAAATGAAGAGCAGAAAAAGGGGCCACCTGCACCGATAATCACAGTAAATATTGAAAAGCTGATAGCTGGGTCTGCGTGTTGAGTGGGCGACATGAACCTCGTGCATCCACTCGATCCGAGCCAAGCAGGATCTGGAAGTCGCTGTGCTCAAGGATGCGGGGCTGCAGGCTAAACGGGAACAGAAAGAGGCCGCGCTGCGTCTTTGTGCTCAGGCACTGGTGTGAAGGTCTGGACGTCAGCAGCCTTGATACCAGATCAGACAAATCAAAAGCACTGTGACCACCATCAAGAACTCACTCGGCGTTTCATCAGGTACGAAAAAAAAACCACATGTTCCCGCAGCTGGTTGTC
The DNA here is from genome assembly GCA_016785235.1 of Pseudorhombus dupliciocellatus. NCBI lineage: Eukaryota > Metazoa > Chordata > Actinopteri > Pleuronectiformes > Paralichthyidae > Pseudorhombus > Pseudorhombus dupliciocellatus. The sequence continues at coordinate 2,052,584 of JAFBJW010000050.1, forward strand.
TGTCAAGCATTTTAAAGCTGGAGCTACAGAAAACTTTCTCAGCCGAGTCCGAGAAGGCATGAAAACCCCGGTGCTGTATTGTGCTTGAACGTCATCATAAAAGATGCAAGAGTGAGCGAGCGGAAGCGGTGAATTGATCATCCTGTAGAGCGCCGCACCTCCTTAACCTTCAGTTAAATTAGCCGGGAGAAGCTGCGGGAAGTCTCGTGGTGAGATCTAATCAAACAATGGTGGAAAGCATCGTCATTATTTATGCATTTAAAACTTCAGGAGACACATCCAGGTGGAACCCTAGTGTTCCTCCCTGCCGAGGAACAGCAACCCAAAAACTACAGGCTGATTTACAAATCAGTTTCTTATTGAAATATTTTTATGAAAAGGAAATCTGCCAACGAAATACAGCTCTCATTCATTTGGACCTGCGGGATGTGTGACTTAACTTGCTACGAACTTTATGAATGATTCACAGCTCCGTTCTGCTGCCCCCTAGTGGCCAAACCAGTCAGCGGCTGCAAGTTCGCACACAGACATGCATAAAACATGTCGTGTCACTGGGATGTTTCTGAGACGACATCAAGTCTGACATGAAAATAAACGAGTCCAACCCGGCGCTGTGTTTCAGGACTTTGTTGAGTCAATACCTTGAAGAATTCAAGCAGTTTTTGTGGCAAACGGATCCCATTTGGTGGGAGATAGGCGTCTTCAATAAAGAGGCTATGGGCTGTAAAATGTTTTGTGCTCTCTCCCTTAATACTGAGCTATGTTCTCGAGATCAGTGCTTTGTTCCAGGGAAAGGAAATTACTCTCTCCACTCCGCTGGAGACATGCAAAGTCTGTGTGTGTCTCTCTCTTCCACAGTCGCTGGCAGGTTATTGATTCCCAACCTCCCATTGTGTTATTTAGTGAAGCTGACACCTAACTCACCGCAGAGATTATGCACAACTGGAGAGAGAAAGTGAGCAATGACAAACAAACAAGTAAACCAAACTACTTTTCTTGTCCTTGCTGGGCTCTTCTTCACGGAAACAGAAGAGAAAAAGAAAAGCGACTATAGCGTGGTGTTATCGATTCGTCAAGGGCTGCGTGGTTTATAATGAAGCTCGTCAGGCCAACCTGCAGATCCCTCACATCTACTGACCAATCACAGCTCCTTCAACGCTCGATTCACCAACTTTGAAGACCTCCTTTATTTCTGTTTTTATTTTGGGCTGATACAGTCCCTCTTCTTTAACTTCCAGTCCGGTGGTGTGGTCGGATCGTGGTCGGAGAATCGGGGGTTTTCAGCAGAGCAGCAGCTCGAGAAACGGCTCGGATGTGACTGCTGGTTAACACGTGGCTTAATGAGCCGCGGTGCAGTCAATGCTTAACGGCTGCACCGCTGTCTGACACCAGGAAAACATGTTAATGAGAGCGGCTTTATCTGGAGCTCAGATGTACCAAGATACCGGGAATATGCCTGGGTGGCCCACAAGCACAGAATTAAAGACGGGAAAACTTGAGTCAAATCAGAGGCGACGCTTCACATGTGACGGAAATTAATTTAAAAACAGAAGCCTGGAAATCAGGAGTGATACTGAAATTAAAATTTATGTGAATACTCACACACAGACGTCACAGGTCAGGCACAGGCACACTCCAGGGACACCAGGCAGATATTTGACACCCCGCAGCACGTGGCCTGCCAGTGCAGGCCTGGTGGCTGCATCACACACGCAGAAAAGCACTCCGGCACAAATCAAGCGTAAGTGAAAATGGAGAAATATTTTTTGCCACCGTTCCTGTGCCCGGTAAACGTCGGACGGACGGTATATACCTCGCCATGTCCTACGTTCCCCTGCTCAGCTGAATAAGCAGAGATGCCTGTGCGTGACGGCGTGCATTGCTAAGTTGCCGCTGAGATGACACACTTGACAGCGTGTTAGTTATTTCTGCCAAGGACACGCATGCCTACACACGTCGGTATTTTTCCAGCGCGTGGATCGCCCGGGAACGTCGTGCATATCTGCACGTTTGAGGACGCCGAGTGAAAGCTTTTACGTGTCAGGTCGCCGCGGTTTGGTCGAATAGCTCGCTCGCTTCAGAGCGTGCGAGTGGCCGTGCGACGACGTATAGAAAAAGAGAAGGTATGTTTCCAGCTGGGAGAAAAGTAATGCAGCCGTTCCATCACACCAGAGAAGCCTGGAGTGATTGGAGAGCGGAGCACATCGACGGAGTCTGAGAGATTCAAGCTGAATAGCTTCGGGAAAATGTTGGTGTGAAGGTAAATCCTGTTCTGAGGTATTGATGGCGTGGGGCTCGACCTCTCAGTAATACTTTGATGAGCTTTAATGTAAAGGATTTAAATGTGTAATGTGTAATTTCCCTCAGTTCCTGGGTGAGGACTGAAAAATAATAATGTCCCCTCACTTCCTCCTGTATGTGTGGGTGGATCTGAGCATCCTCAGTCCAGGCGTTCAAATGTCCTGTCTGCCTGAGACGCAGCCCGTCCCCGGGGTCTCTGCATTACACACAAAAAGCAGGCAGGCTGTGGGAAGACTGGTCTCAGAGAGCGTCACGGTGTCTGGGAGCTGGAGCCTGCCACTGAAACCAGTCTGCAAGCGAAGGGGGGAGTAGCAGGTGAGATACTGCCCCCTGGTGGCTCGTTCTCGAGCAGCAGGCCCTCTGAGTGACAGGATGAGAAACACGCTCCCTGGACACATTTAATCCACAGCACTCGACTATACATCATCTGCATCTGAGCAAACCGCTGATTATTTTGTCCACCGTGAGTACGAGCTGAGCACCCGGGACAATCCGCCGCTCACAAATCACGCGGAGCCAGATTTCGACACTTTCCTCCAGGTAAACAAGCGCCGAGCGACAGACGGCGAAGATGGCGGGAACATGAAAACGAGCTCACGCGCAACATCAGTAACGACGGAAATTAAATATATAAAAGCATACGTTGGAGGAGGCAGAGGATTTTCTCCTTCTGTGCCGGCTGAGAATGTGCAGCTGTTCAGATGCGCTGCCAACAACACGCCGAGGTTGACTCACTTCCAGAAGCTGCTGCTGCTGCTGGGCAGAATCACCCAGAGACCGGGGAGTCACCGACTGACGCACTGTGCCGATTCCTTCATGAAATACTAATAAATACATAAAGTCAATGTAGGAACAGTTTAATCAGATGGGAATTCATTCTTTATCTCTCACTCGGCGGATACTGTCAACGCTCGAGACGTCTTCCTGCCAGGCCCCAAATAAAATGTCAGCCTGAGCCCACGTGAGGACGCAGCAGGAAAACACCCGGAAAACTCACAGCAACTTTACAAAAGAAACCAACAACACACGACATCCATAAAGATGTAGGCTGTTTCCTAACTCCTGGACTTTCTGACGAGATATATAGTACATTACTGGAGGAGTTTTGTTTATTGGTTCTGAACATGGTGAAAAAGATGATGACGTACAGAGGAGGAAAAACCTCAGCGCAAGATCAAGAAAAACAGAAGAAATCTGTGAGACTAAATCACAGCTATCCTTACAGCCACAATATTATTCACATATGTTTTTTTCTCCAACACCAGTTGTGGCTCTTTCTCTGATTTCTTGTTTGTTTATCAACTGAAATGTGCATCTGTAAAAATGTCATTTTTTGTTTTAAGGGAAGCAGTAACGGGGGAAAATGGAAACGGTAAACGCTGACATGCTTGTCAGATGTAATTAGCGTGAGACAACAAACCAGCCCGGTGTCGCGCACAGTCCTGTGCAGCCGTCCATTTTGTTGCTAAGTTACATTTCTCATCATCCGCACGACAACAAAATTACAAGTGACAATTGTCATGGTCCCCTGGAAACTCTCAGATCGACTGATAATTGGCTGGTTTCTTCTAAAGCAAAGAACAGGCACCATAGTAACATCACGTATAATTGCTCTGCGTCTCATGTTGAGGACTCATTAACGTCGCCCGCCGCTGCCGCCACTGTGCCAATTGCTCCTCTCTCTCTCTCTCTCTCTCTCTCTCAACAACAACACTGTGATCACAAGGATCGAAACCAGACATGAGGGCGGGGATCGGGAACAAGACGCTCACGCAGAACTCTGTCCAGCAGCACTTCACTCCGCGGATTCAAGTCGAAATCCTTGAACGGAAGAAACTCGGAGGCTCCTTCGGTACAGCAGGCACAATTGAATAAAAAGAGGTTGTTCAGGGAGCTTTAGCTGTTTGTGTAATGTTGCATGAATGGTACAAATTGCTACAGAGGCCTGTCTCTTATCCTGCCTCTCTGAGCGGTCGAGGCCCCTAACCGCTCCCAATGCAGAACAACCTGTCTCCTATTCATTCTCCTAACAATCTGACAACCGTTTGTCTTCAGAATGGCGGGGGGGGGGGCCAAACATCAGCCACAGCGGAGCCAATTAACCTTTTTGCGGCTCGCGCACGCGTTTGGGCGCGGGACGGAGACGACATTAATCAAACCAAAACGCTGCTCGTGTGACAGGGACGCGCTCGGAACATGACGAGACAAAGACGAGAACGAGCGGGAGACAAAGGGGGATTTGGTTGTAAAAGAAGCAGTCGAGGTAAAGTGGCGGCACCGTCGTGCCTGGCGTGTTTTAACAAGAGCAGAACGTGATGGAGCGTTTAAATGCCAAGTGTTTCATTTAGTGATTTCACAGTTCTGTTTGGAAAAAAAAGAACACGTTTACATGAGGAGCAGAGGGGACTGACTTTCTTTCCTGTCTAATAATCCAAGAGCAAACCAAACAACAAACTCTCTTTCCAACAATTATCTCCATGACGGATTGTTGCTCCGAAGATTTTAGATGGTTACTTGATCAGTTCAGGTCTAATCCCAGGCAGAATGTCTCTGGAGGTTTGCTCGCTCCTCCTCGGCTGCACCTTGAATCCCCCCCCCATAACGTATACATTTCTATGTCAGCGCAGCCCAGAGTTTGTTTTGATTGTCGCTCTGCCGGCAGAGCGATCCAGCAGCACCGAGGTCCTGCAAACACACGGCGATGCGCGACACAACAGCCGGCCTGTACGATCAGCTGGAATTACAATATGTGAAACAGCGGGGAGGGGGATAAACAATCCAATTGTGCGGGCTGCTGAGGATACCCTCTAATTCAGTGCTCCCCCAGCTACCCCGCATGCAAAAGAGCCAGCGTAATAAATGGAGCACGATAAGCAGGGGAAATTGCTGATAAAGAGAAAATTGTAACGCCGACTAATGTGTTTGGAAGTCGGCCAGTTCGCACGCCGCTATCGCATCTCTTTTTCAACAAGCATTTGCTATTTCGTTGTTTTGATGTATGAGAGCGCCGGCGGTCGGAGTTTACGCCGAAGAGGAACCGGTGAATTCGGGCAGGGGACGCGCGCCAGCCGCAATTCCCGGCTCTTCCTGGAAACCCCGGGCTGATGGACTGCTGATGAGCGGTGGATGCTGCGGCGGATGAGTGGAGGACAGAGAGAACCCACTGAGAGGTCAATAGTTCTGCGCTGACCTGTGAAGAACTCCATTATACCTCCATCACATCTCCGGCTTGCTCTCGCTTTTTTTTCCCCCATGAAACTGGCGCAGCCAGGCAATACCGAGCAGTAACAATATCATTGTTGCCGACTGGCCTCGAGTCCAGATTCAATCACGACCCTGTGCAGAAATACATCACGCCGTCGACTCCTGCTTTCAGAGAAAGTTTGCAGGTGCTTCTGCTGCGGCACAGGTTGTGATTCGATGACATGTGGGTCAATATTTCATCCTTTTATTTGATCCTGAAACGTCCGACCGCATCCACGCTGCAGCACGACAACGCGGATTTATACGCTCGTCTCCAAACAGGCAAATGGCCGCCCTCTCACTTTCGATGGGGGGAGAAAAACAAGCACGCTGGTGATTGAATTCCATTACACGACACCTTTGTCTTTTGTCGAGAGGACAAATGCTGCTGAAGCTGCGTTGTCGCTGCCATTAAAGCCAAACAATTACATGCCTGATGGTATTTGCGGTGCCCTTACACCCCCTCACCACAAATATTTATGTTCCTACAACTAATTCTTTATGCTCTAACAAGTGATTTACATAATGGAATACCTGCCAAGTTCCATTTTCCCATTTAGAAGAAGGAGAAAAAAAAGCCCAGAAAGAAACAAGTGTAAAGAAGGTTTGATTTCTGCTGGGATTAGGGCAATACATGAATTATATAAGTACAAGGTAAGGTGCTATATTATAAGTAGAAAAGTGGCTATTATCAGCAATATGTACTTCATCGTCAAGGGTGGAAGAACTCCTAATGCAAAGAGGTCCCAGTACAATACTTGAGCGACTGCACTTAGTCACTTTCCGCCCCTGTGCTCACACATAATAGAATAATACTCCGAATATTCCCTTTAAATATATACAAAACCTGCTGATGTGGACATGCTTGATGCTTGAGCCCCAGAGAGCAAAATCAAGAGGGAAAAAAAATAAATAAATCTCTGACGATTTCTGTAAATGAAGGAGCAGCTCACGAAATGTATAAATGAAAGGAATATTTCAAACTTTCACTTTCACCTAAACAGACCGTTTGTAATGGGAAAAGTTCTCAGACAGATTGAATTCATTATTTCTCGCAGCAGCAGTGATAGAAAATTCAATTGGCTCTGCCAGTCTCACTTGGACGTGTTGGGCAGACAACTGACGCAGAAACGCCGAGATCCACGGCGCGCCCATTAGTAAAACCTCCATTACAATTATTTACAACTCCCATGACCCCACACTGCGTCATGACAACATCCAACTATAGGTCTGTTGTCATTCTTTTGATAGACAGACCCCTAGTGGCCGGGGTTACACATTGTAAAGCGACTAACACACCAGTAGTCTCATAACCGCTTATTAATATTAACTGGGAATATTCTGACCTCGTCTTTTACCCTGTTGGGATCCTGGCGGTGAGAAGGGCTTCAAACATGTCCTCTGTCTTCAGAGGATGAAGAGGACGAGTCTCTAAACACAGCTTCTCCTCACCTGCACCCATCAAAAGGGGGGAGAGCAGCGCTGTCATGGATGAACTGAAGAACCCCCTCAGACAATGAGCTCCGTGCCTGGCCTAATTTATGGAGTGCACCCCGCGTACCTGCAGTGCATCAAAAGCACTCTCGCCGCTTTATTCTGCGCCCGACGCTGGAAACTGGGTAAAGACGAGCTGACATTTCAAAGTTCTGAATCTGAATGCTGGCCTAAAAAAAAAAACTGCTTTCAATCGTAGTCGTAATGTCAGCGGACAAAAAGTTTCAAACTATTTTTCTAACAAGCAATGAAACAACTCGTTTGGGAAAAGTTTAAAACTTCACACAGGAGCAAAAAGTCAGTCGATAACTTAAAAAAAAATTAATAATAAAGATGTGACATTTATTGTGATTTAGCCCGGCCAGGCTTTCTAAGATGTGGATTATCAATCAAAGTTTGTAGAATTTCGTGCACGAAATTTGGAAATATTGGATTTCTGGTGAGATCCGAAGAAAAGGAGCGATCCAGGATATATTTCACTGTCTCTAACTTTGCGTTTCATTCGTTTGACTTCAGGTGGACAATCAATCGAACGCATTTGGAACTTTGGAATTTCATTATCATCCAAGTCAGCTCCACGAAAACACCTCTGATTATAATTACTGACAGTTATCTCATATTTCCAGCCCGGTGAACTTCTCTGGGGCAGCAGAGTAGAGTCATTTAAAAACCAGCAGCCGTTCCCCAGAGGCAAAAAAACAATTCTCCCGCCTCAACGCTTATCTCCTGCTGAACCTTTCCCAACAGCAAATTATGAAAACAGTAAACTGACCCAGCAGATGTTTGTACAGCGACGTGACACCGGAGAGAAGTGATTCATAGCGTTGTACTTGGCTGCAGGAGGATGAGCCCGTGGTAATGAATGAGCCCTAAGAAGGGCTTGGCCTCCGTCATTAATCTTACGCGACGGTTCCACAGAGAAACGCAGAGTCACTCTATTAGCACAAAAGAAGACATCCGCTCGGTTCTGCTTTGTTGAACCCACCTGGAAAATAAGCAAATTGCTTCAAAGCAATTATACCATTTCAGCTCGCCATTATATGGCCACCGCGGAACAAACGAGGGAAGGAATTATTATAAAAAAAATATTTTAAAAAAAGACATGAAAGACGTATAAGAGGCCGAGGACAAATCTGATTCAATTAGAATTCAGAGCATTCTCTCTTGTAACGCGAACAATGACGGGGAAAATCTTTGACGAGGCGCTGACCTGCGTCAGCCGCCAGAGCTGTGGCGCTTACGGCCTGGATGTCACGAGGCGACTGATACCGCCATCATTACACACCTTACACACCTTACTTTAATGAAAGCGCCATCTCCGAGGATGTGTGTTCTCCCTGACACGGCGTTTCTTCAAGTCTCCCCCCTCCGAACACGAGGACGAGAAAACACTGACAAGCCTGTGACAACTTTCTTAAAGCGAGGGGAGCGTGAGTCGGTTTTTTTTTTACACCCCCCCACACAAACATCCTCATTCGCTTCCACACTGCAGGGCTGGGGAACTTTGAAGACCTTCTGAGGGCTTGTCGAGCTGCTGCAGAGGAGGCTTCAGTTTCCTGGGAAGGTCTGAGTGTGTTGCATGAATCACAATCCTCTCCGCCAGCTGTGGCGAGGGTTTTCATGTCTGGGGGTTTTTCATGTCTCGGATGCCAGCCCGTGATGCGGCAGGTCTTTGACTGTGAAGTGTTTTGATTGACAAAATCTAACTCAAATGCTGGAAAAAGTCACTTTTTCAAATATAAAACGAGTATGTGAGACAGTACAGTGCTCGCTTTATTCAGGCACGGCTCCCGTGGAATATTTCTCAAAGTAACTGCTTTAGTGAAAAGTCGTTTGATGGCGTCCACGTTGTTTTTTTTTCTTTTTCAAGTGTTTGCCGCAAGAACTCTTGTAATGTAGCCTGCTTACAGCAGGAAATATTAACATATCAACAGTATCAGTATATTATTAGTAATAATTATGTATTTTTTCAATTATAATTTCCCACGCGAGCAAAGGGTCAGGTCTCATGCTTTATTTATAATTAGACACATAAATCTCATTAATTAAAGCAAAAGTCTGAAGATGATGAAAGCAGAACACTAAAATGTTATGATGAACATGTGTGATGTTTTTAACTTGAACAAGTCATTAAAAGAAATGAAAACATAATTAAAAGAAATGCATAATTAGTTAGCATGAGGACTTTTTTCCAACTGCAGTTTCTCTCACAGCTATGAGTGCTCAGAGTGAAAAATGGAACAATTACGTTCATCTTTTTCTGAGGACGCCTCGGTGAAAGGAGCTCCCTCCGGAATTAATCACCCCAGTGTTTGAGCATCTTACCTGTTTAATAACCAGTTTAATCACTTCCTCCTAAGGTTCAACACTCCTAAAAAGATACGAGCGGCTGATTTTTATTAACACGTAGCGCTTCCATTACGGGCCAATTAGGAGCCATGAATCAGTTGTGTGCTTGTGTACGTGCTGTAATTCCTTTGTTGTAAACAAAACGAGATGGGGCAATTGAGAGGAGCTCAACATAGCTTGGCTCAGATTAGCACAGTTATTTATTACCATAACAAACGCATAAGGATGAAGTGCCACCGCAATCAGATGTTTCTCGCACAGCTGCAGGAACAATTAGAATCTGTCATTTCTTCATTGTCCTGTACGTGCCTCGCACACTACCTATCCCCAAGTGACTGGAAAGGCTTAACATTCAAACCTGGAACCACTTCAAAAAAAGAGAGAGAGAGAGAGAGAGCCCCTCTCAAGGTCGATGGCACCTTACAACAAGCCTAATTGAGAATTTGATCTAGTCGCTCAAGGGGGTGGACAACGTGCCGCCGTGAATGTTAAAGATGAGCTATCAGGATTTGATCAGGAGTAATCAAAATGCTGGCCTACTTTTAGGTCACTTCCCTCTTTGCCACCGAAGTGTCGCGGCAGACGTGCTTTATTTTCCCAGCGCCATTTGCATTCTGCACCAGCGCCGGGGCTTTCTCTGAGAGCGGCCGCCACGCGCAGCGGCCCGAAATGAACGTAAATCACAGCATACATTTTCATACTGTATATCTGGACGCAGAATTGCTACGGCTGCAGCTGCCTGATGAAAAGAAGCTGCTGTTCTCCTCCGGACCCACAGGAATACAGACGCCTGATGATGAATGAACGCGAGGCTGTAAATCAGATGAACGACGTGACGGCTCGAACATCCTAATCCCCCCCGCCCCCGCCCCCTCCCCCTCCGATGGCTGGGTCTTAAACCACACCTCCTCCATGTTAGCAGATGAGACATGGACCACACTCAAAGAGCTTTATTAATGAAAATGTTTGAGGTGAAAGGACACGATTGATGGTTGAGTTGTTGTGAGTAAGCGGTCATTAAAATAGACGTAAAATTGTTGCCGTCTGCCTCTTAAGCCGAACAGGAACTTTCAGTATTTTCTCCCATTTGTTTCCGGTAACCACAGCCAGCAGCAGGCCTCGTCTGACTCCAGCAGAGAGCAGTGGCGCATGGCAAAGTTTGCAAATTGCATTCGACGTGTCAAAGTGTCCATCTTACAAAAAAAAAAAGCGTTGCCCAAACGTTTGATTTGCAGCCGCTCGTGGAAGGTGCAGCTCTACCTTTCCTTCATCCATTCTTCATGATGTTGTTACGGCTCCGGCTGAGCGGAGCGACACTGCGGCACAAGGCCCTTAGCGAGAGGAAACAAACTCTTTGCAGAGAATAATGTTGCCGCGCCGTGATTAAAGGCAGACAGCATTGAATCTTTCATTGCCGCTTCAAAACAAACTCGTGTTTGGAGGCGCTTTGATGTGAACTTGCCGTTTCAACCGGCGGTGGCTCGTCTGACAGGCAGCAGTCACACGGAGACGAAACAACAGCCCAATGTTGAGCGGCAGAAGCGCTCCCGTCTTCAACGCGCTGCCGGAGTGCTAATGATTAGCACTCGCTCTCTCTCGCAGGATTCTCCTAAGGCAAGTGATTACAACACGCTCTGCAAACTATGACACCTCTTACCTGGAGCCCAAACAAAGACAGCATCCCGAAATATTTCCAGAGCGCCGCGAAGAAGAAGAAGAAGAGTTTGAGCGAGTGTTTTTTGGGTTTTTTTTTTTTTTTGCATTCACCCTGCAAGACTTGCTGTTTATTATTCAGGTTGAGGACTTGGGGGGAAATTGGTTTTGCTAATGAAAATTACTTCCTATGAAAACAAATGAACTGTAAATGCCAGCCACAAAGAGTTGCCTGGCCACTTTGTTTTTCCTGCTGGGCGCTCCGCGTGGACGAGGGCTTCTGAGCATGAATCATTTTCCTCCGCTCCGCTTTGCCCCCCGTGCCCAGGTGGGGAGCGGCCCTGAGCCTCCACGAGAGGAATAACCTGAAATGGAGGAACGCTTCAATGTCGCCCTATCCTCCTCTCTTCAACGAGTGATTATACAATTGATTTTTTTTTTTTTTTCCCCAGCCGTGGTTTCTGCTGTAGGAGCAGTAATAACAATTTATCTTGGCTCCGTGTTCCATTACAGCAGGGCTGCAGTGAAACCAGAGGAAAAGTGTTGTTTTTATGATTTATGGAGGCTATTTGACCTGTGCTTATTAGAGGGATCTACCCAACGTGATGATGTCTTCGGAAACAGACTATGAGCTTTGCTGTGCGATGGCGCTGTGAACACAGCTTTCAGAGATGATGGAATGAAAGTCCCAGCTGATTGAAAAACAAACATGACCCACTCGGGGCACCGCTTGATATCGGGCTCGCTGGCCGGCTTGCTACCGTCTGATTTCCCTCTGACTTAGAGGTCAATAACAAGAAGAAAATCTCACACGTGAATCCCTCGATCCCAAAAGTGCTAAAGAATATATGTTTTACATCGAGTCGCTCGCACAGCCTCAGTCGAGAGGCGGTGGGGGATGAGATAAGAGGGGACGCTGATTACCATGTCTCCTTACCCTCATTCTGCTTTTTGTTAGAGTGACGCCTGAAGGAAACTGCTGTGGCTCTCAAGGGGCCCCCTGGTTATTCCAGATTGATCGGCATTTACGGAGCCATTTGAGCATGGCGGCCTCTTCCGTGCCCAACTCCACCAAACCCAGGCGCCTCTCCTGTGGCAAGTGATAATATTTAAACTGCTGACCTTATCTCCGCTCCCCCACATCTCGTCCCCACCAGCGAACGGGGAGCATGTTAATGTCTGACACGACTCTGCATGTAGCATGCTAATCCATCTGTGGCCCAGCTGATTAAAGATGAATATCGATGGGATGGTAAACACGGGCATGCCCCAGGCAGCTTCACCGATGAGCACATCTGCACAGGACCATGTAAACGGCAACGCTCCAGCCAGAATATAATATTACAGATCTGAGGCCAGATGAAAAACAACCGAGGGTGCCCACGAGCAAACAAGCTGCAGACAGCCATTGCCAGAGTGTTTACTGTGAAGTACCACGTGTTTTGCTACACTGAAAATGTATTTACACGTTAAAGCTATTCATTATTAATCAACACAAATAGATGATGATAGGAGTCAATGAGGGCAAGATCGACGAGATCACAAACGCTTCAGTCTGGGAAATATCTGAGGAGTGATTCATGGTTAATTGGACGGATTTATGTTCCATCCTCACAAAGTGTCTGTTCAATTAAATCAACCCTGGAATGAAATTTCAAAAGGAAACAAGCCTTAAATCAAGTCTCCTCCTCACCACAGACTCATGCCGCGATAACACACCAACACATCAAAGCCAGCTTGTCAAGACGATGCAGGGAAATACACGACACTAAATATTATGCATGATCTTATACGTCATTTATGTCAGATTCATTATTTGAATAACTGCCACAGAAGGTCACCGGGCGCTGTGGAAGGTGCGGGGGTTTCATTACAAGCCAGAGGCAGAATAGAATCTACTTTTATTACATTGAATAATAAATAAATGAATGAATGACGCTGCAGACCCAAATATCTACTATCCTGATATGGGCTTGACACAGAGAGAAGCCTTGAGTTCACGCTGATTCGATGTTTCTACAGAGGAAACGAGCTGCATCTTGTGAACCAGTGTCTCGACACCCGAGCAGCTGGTTTCTTCACACGCTCTTAACAAATGTCTTCTTCGGCTGACAGAGACGGAATATGTGCCGCCTTCTGCTGATCGATAGTGGACCACCTGAGAGTTGTGCCCTTTCTTTGTAAGCACAGTTGTTACCATTAGCCGGACGAGGAGCACAAAGTAAAAAAAAAAAAAAAGAAAAAAAAGATAACGTCTGCAGAAAATTCCAGAAATCTGTGCGCGGTTCTGTGCAAGTGACGGTTTACTTTATTATATGAATTCCATCAGAAGAAATCATTATCTCGTCAGTGCCAGGAGGGAGAGCGCGGCGCTCCGCTCGCGTCACATCGGGTGCACTCCTCTTTGCAGACAAGCCACGGGGCGGCGAGACAGGAGAACCGCCGTCTTACTCAGGTAGACTGCTAATGAATCTCCCGAGCTCATGACATCTTTTTCCAAAAGCACCGTGATACTTCTCACCGCCGCAGCGAGGAAACTTTTGACAAGCAGGCAACACAAATGAAGGGGGCGGATAGACGGAGAGTAAACCAGAGAGACAGCCCGTTTGAATCATGCATTTAATAAAGTTAACACCGCGCGCGACTTCTTTAAAACAGCTCGTTGCTGACAGCGACATCTTCCCTGTGATGTACATGCGTCTCCACGAATGTAAACATAGGAGACACCACAGGCACACTTCAGGCAAAATAAATAAGTTTACCAGCGCGAATAGTCTTCCTGCAAGGCAATCTAAACAAAATATGTTTTCCCAACCCAGTTTGCAAACGGCCTGTCAAGGGTCGTTAGCTCAGGGTGCATTCAAGGGCAAAACATTTTGAATGACATCTCACAGCGAGCGCAGATGCTGCGGTGTGGGAATTCTTCCAAGGGAATGAGTTAGACTCTTCTCAGGCAGCATTAGCACGGCTGCTTTAAAGAAGATTCACAATAACGACATCGAGAGGTTTCCTTTATTGGAACAAGTTTTCACTGCCGCTTGTCCACTTGTTAGCAAGGCTGTGAAAAATAAACTGGATGTTTTATTGAGGAGTCAAATTTTGGTGCGATCCAAAAATTAAATCAATATTTATGAGCGATGAAAAATAATGTTGACGGGACTGATTTTCATGGGTGTGTGCAGATGAAAATAGAATCCAGTTTTATTTCTATGTCATGGACACTGCACGGTGAGGAAGTGTGACTGTGCCACAGGAAGCTCGTAATCATTCATTTTCACCTGCAGCGTCTTTGCAGAATGTTAAAGCGGAGCTGCCTCCCAAGATGAGCAGTCTTACATATTAATTGCGGTAAACTAAGCAGATGTGAAGCCAGGGTGTCGTTCACACGCAAGTCATAGAGGCAACAACAGGAAACTTCAGTAATTAAACGGGTACTTTCGGGGGGGGGGGATTTCTTCGTCTGGCAGTAATGGAGCCCAGCACATTTGAGAGGGAACGTTTGGGATGTGGGCATTGGTAATTTGATTGATGAAGCACTAAGACCCCACAATATCATATCACTTCAATTCCAGCAGCCACACACACTCGGCTTAACTTCAACCCACAGGAAAACACACAACAACAAGTCTGGCCATTCACAGGCCCCAGCATCTTAATTACAATACGTCCAAACGTTATTTTATCGTCTTATGCAAAGTGGATAAATATGAGCTTTGAATACGGCGCTAATTCAAATGTCAAGGTAAGTTAAACAACTGGTAGGAACGGTAGGTCGGCCCAGAGGAAAAGAAAAATCATTTCATTCAATATCGATAATTATCACAATAAATGTAACAATGTAAGTTTAAGGTTTATGATCTTTGTGAGCAGACAAACAGTAAAAAACATTTTCATATTTATTTGCATAGAGGCTGTATGTTTATATCTATTCATGATGAATCATAGATCATGTTCTGTTTTACTGCCCAGCCACGCTGCTTAGATAAATCACTTGAAGTGGTCTTTAAGGTGACTTTGTGTCTGTTCACACAACTTAAACTCAGAAATACTTTGAGCTCTGCCGCCGCGTCTCCATTCGTCTAAAAAGCAGCCACCCTCCAGATAGCAGCTGGCATCTGTAACACCCCGGTCTGTTGGTGTTGGCAACCGAACCGGCAGGCTTGTGCTGTTAATTAGACTCTCCACCACTACGCCAACGAGCAGCATCCATGGCACCGCACTTACGCACTCAGAGTAACAGATAGCACCGGTCCATTTTCATTTTTTAATTCCGGGGCCTCGCCTGCCACGCCGCCAGATGCCAATAACTTCAGCCCGAGTTTGGGAGGAGAGGAAGGGGAGCGGCACATTAGCATAAATTAGGATTACTATGCATGACTGTCACTTCAAAAGATAATCAAACAAATTAGAAAATTCTTCAAGTGTTCACGAATGTTGGAATGACTCACAGATAATCCACTTAGCTCTTATTCATTTATTTATTTATTTGCGGTGCCGGTGCACAGAAGCAGCTGCGAGACGCACGAGGCCGAGGGGAGGGAAAAAAAAAAAGTGATGAAGAGGCAGCAATGCGTCAGACGGAGAAAGGCGAACACAGACTTAAGTCTGGACTAAGTGATGGATAACGGCAGGAGCTAATAATCAATACACCTCCACTGCCGGCCGATCATTAATAGCTCCTCCAGACGGGGCTCAGACACGGGGCCCGTTTCTTCAGACGTCCTGAAGACAAAGAGGTGGGACATTTCAGGCCTTTTGTCCTAGATACAACATGGCGACCTTACTACGAACTTCAGGCTGTGAAGTCGCCACCATTTGGTGGTACTGCAGTAAACACATTACCCTGTCAGTTTCAAAAAGAGGTACTTGTTTTTAAAGACCACGACAAGACATTCAGGGACCAATCACACGTCCCACTGGCCCTGCCAATAGCTCCGCCCCTGAGCATGTTGTTGTTTACAGACATCGCAGTTTTGTTTGCACCTGCTTCCCCGTGAGGTCACAGGAGGCGGGAGGGGGCGTAACCCTGTTCGGTCTCTGCGATATGATAGTTTTTTCTTTTTTTGAAGTAATTCAGTTCTTAATGGAATTTTACAGATTGCATCGCATTAAAGGAAGAAAAACTCCAGACGTGACTTATCTTGGATTTGTTTCTTAACACCACACAAAGCTGGTATTTCACCAGAGGCTTTTTCTATCCACTGCAATCTTAAGACTCTCCAGTCATGTCGACATGTTGAAGGTTAGAGAGAAAACTATCTGTGCAGATTCTCCTCATGTTTGTGATGCCACCTGATTTCAAATCGGATTAAAGCTCCTGCTGACTTCAACCTTGAGCACAGGGGAACTGTCGAACATTCTACAGAGAAAACAATCAGAAGAATGATCCAATATTCGAACTAAACAGCACTGGTCCATTTGGGGCTGTGGTTGCCTGCATATCATGAAATATAGGTTTTCATTCCGATTCCTCGATGGTAATAACCGGCCAGGGAAGTTAATGCTGATCTCTTAATCAATAAAAGTTAAGTGTGCGCCCTATTGCCTCAGTGAAGCTGCTCGCTCTACTGTACAGCGCTGAACTGCAGGGAAATCTGTGGGCGCGAGCGACATTAGCAGCGACGGCGTCTAACAACGTCCCGAGGGCCGCGACCGTCGTCGAGGTACCATCTAAATGTTTATTGTATAAGAAATTGACGATCTAAAACTTCAATTCCCCAACACTGTAAACTAATGACATCACATCCACGTGCCTGGGGGCCTCATCAAGCGGCCATAAAGTGGAATGTGATTTCCACACGGTGCCGCTCATTTCCATAAGCCCTGCATTTACTCGCCTCACGTGACGCCTCCGAGTCTCAGCGGGGTTGTAGCAAGTGGAGCTCGCGCAGGAGCGGAACATTCTCACAGCTCCATTTTCATTAAGTGTCATTAGAAATTCAATTCCCAGTAAATTACTTTTTAGAATTTCACAGCAGTCCCTTAAGATGTTCCTGACGTGACCCACTTTTTGTCTCGAGCAGCGCGGGCCGCCTCTTCGTCGCCACAGCTCGTCTGACTGCGGGATTTTCAGGCCGCGCGCCAAAGATTGTCCGAATCGACGCGAGGGACGTCCGGTCATTTGGACTCAAAGTCCCACAGCGGGGGTTCTGCCACAGAATTGTAAACAATAATTAGCCATTCGCAACTTCTCCCTCTGTATACACACGCGACTGTCGAACACACTGCGATGGCTCGACACAGAAGGAATATTAACAGTGACACTGCAACGTGCACGTCTACCCTGGAGGCCAGCGATGTCTTTTTTTTTCTGCAGCAACATGATTCACTCAGATCACAGGCTGATTTCCACCAGCGCATTAACGTGAAGTCCTGTCTGGATCTGGCTGCAGGTGCAAACACACCATACATCAGCGGCTAAGCACGCAAGGAGATTACGTTCTGTGATCCGCCCCATCTGTTAACGGGCCCGTGACGAAAACGGCGGATCTGTCTCAGTTCCCCCTTCGGAGTCGGGGCAGGAAAAAAAGCAGGGGGGGCGCGGTGTAACTCTGAGCGTGAAGCGAGCACGCTGACGTTTTCTGTCTGCGCAAACGAGGCTTAATGAAGGCAAAGGGGGCTATAAATCCGGAGCTCCGCCTTTTTCAATTTTCTGCTTCGGTGAGCGTCCTGTGGGATCAGGGGGGGCACCCCGTCACTGGGAGACACCCCCCGCCGGGGCGATGACATCACATGTGCAGCGATGCGACTCGTATGATTTGTGTGGAATTCTTTCTTTTTTTTTTTTTTTTTCCCCAAAGCAAATTAAAAGGGAATTGAAGAAGCAGATATGGGCCATAAACGGGACAGAACGTGAACTAGTAGGACCCAGGAGGAAAGGTCAGACTCCAGGGGGTTATTCCAACAGAAATCACTCTATTCAGCTCAATGACAGTTACCCTTTGGAAGTTTAGTCCTAATGGAGCTAATGAACGCGCCACCATTGAGTTTATGAAGCGTACATCCTTGAAGTGAAGCGCCCCTGCCCACCCCTGCCCGCCCCTGCCCGCCCCTCCCCCCACAAATTGATGGAAAGCCTGCTGGCTCCGACAGGTGGTCGTGTGCTGGGGAGCGGGTGACCCCTCCACCCTCCTCTCCGTCCACGCCGTCAGTCTCACTGAAGAAGGTGACATTAGGAGCAGGTCCCACCATGATGGGTGGGGGGGTGTCTGCGCAGCACGAGCAGCTTTTAATAGCCTTCACGCTCGGATCAGAGGAGCAGGTGACACACGCAGAATTACCCACTTCTGAGTGAGGGGGTCTAAAGACACACGGAGTGATTACAAGGTCCTTTTTCAATTTTCTGCTTCGGTGAGCGTCCTGTGGGATCAGGGGGGGCACCCCGTCACTGGGAGACACCCCCCCCCGGGGCGATGACATCACATGTGCAGCGATGCGACTCGTATGATTTGTGTGGAATTCTTTCTTTTTTTTTTTTTTTTTCCCCAAAGCAAATTAAAAGGGAATTGAAGAAGCAGATATGGGCCATAAACGGGACAGAACGTGAACTAGTAGGACCCAGGAGGAAAGGTCAGACTCCAGGGGGTTATTCCAACAGAAATCACTCTATTCAGCTCAATGACAGTTACCCTTTGGAAGTTTAGTCCTAATGGAGCTAATGAACGCGCCACCATTGAGTTTATGAAGCGTACATCCTTGAAGTGAAGCGCCCCTGCCCACCCCTGCCCGCCCCTCCCCCCACAAATTGATGGAAAGCCTGCTGGCTCCGACAGGTGGTCGTGTGCTGGGGAGCGGGTGACCCCTACACCCTCCTCTCCGTCCACGCCGTCAGTCTCACTGAAGAAGGTGACATTAGGAGCAGGTCCCACCATGATGGGTGGGTGGGGGGGGGGTGTCTGCGCAGCACGAGCAGCTTTTAATAGCCTTCACGCTCGGATCAGAGGAGCAGGTGACACACGCAGAATTACCCACTTCTGAGTGAGGGGGTCTAAAGACACACGGAGTGATTACAAGGTGCCCTCTGGAAAAAAAAACAAAAAACAGATGCATAGCAGGAGGAGTGACCACAGGTGCTGGACGACAGTGACCTGAAATCCTCTCTCTCTTCTTCAATCATCCTCGCTTTGAAAACACTGAATTCATTTCACTTCACTTCACTCAGTTCTGTCAATTCAACTATGCACAAAAAAGTCATTAATACATTCATGAGTCTGTTCGTTATTTTATCAATTAATTGATTCTTAATGAGTCTTTAAAATGTCACCCTGCAGGGCCCATTGAGATGATCTCCAATCTTTTTATTTCAAGAGAATTATTTTACATTATATAATATTTCCATCAGAAATGTTTTACTTCCCAGTGTCTACATTGGCCTGCACTGTATGATTTCCTGTGTTTCATTTTTCTCCGCTGCCACTCAGACACTCTGCCATGTTTCCATGTAACGTCTTCCAGTCTTTTATAACATAACAGAGTGCGAATGTGAGACGACGGATGAGCTGCAGAGAGCTAGAGAAGACATACTGTGTGAATCTGAGCCGCAGAACAAACCGGCCTCACCGGAGGAAAACTAGAGAAAAGAGCAATCGCTCCTTCCCGTCATCGTACCTCTGAAGTGCCAGGGCTGAAAACATGCTGCGGCTAATGTAATGGATGCTTTTTCATTGTCGTCTCTGTGCTAATTGGAAACTGGAAACTGGGGCCGAATGGGACCATTTGGTCGGCCCGGGCTTTTAAATGGGCTGTAATGCACGGAGCCATTTCTCCGAGCCTGAGCTGGAGTTCATAAATAGTCAAAGAGGAGAAGGAGAATTTAGGAGGCTTCAGTGAAGATTCTTCTTCAGCCTTCAGGATAGTTCACTTTGCTAGAGGAAGAGTATGGGGGGGGGGTAATGTATGAAAGTTTTATTCATGCAGCAAACAGAACAACGTGTCTGTGATCAATTACAAATGACCAATAAGAACAACGGATGGAATCTTGGATGGAACCAAGCATCTCTCTGGGTTTGACCTTGGAGAAGAATCCTAACAAATTACTTCCTTAAAGTCAAATTAATTTCAGATTAATGAAACGCAGTGAGCGCAGCCCCAGAGAGCAGCCTGTTTCTCTATCATGTGATTTTCCGTCAAAAACGCCACACTGAATAATAGATGGTGTCATGTATAAAAGATTATTTATGCATTATTCACCACTAATAATAGTTTATTCCTGAGGTCTGATATTTGTCGAGCACAAATATCAAATTCAGCTGATAGATTTCCATGAATATTTTATAGGAGCTGAGCTGTGTCAATTATGTGTGTCTATCATGATGACGTCTCGACGCGTACGCCCGGACAAAGCCAGCGCGTTCCCGGAGGTTGAAGCAGATGTCTTTGATTCCAGCTGCACGACAAAGTCTAAATAAGCAGACGAGAAACAAACAGATCTGTCACAACTATGCTAATTGCCTTGAAATTAAGTCTGCGGGACTGTATATGAATTGCCACACAAGCGTAATCACGGGGATAAACCCCACAAGATGAATGGATGATTGTTAAATGATGCAGCTGGTGAGATTCTACATTTAAACCATCGACAAAATCCCAAAGGAGCAAAATGTGTTGTTGTTTTTTCAAATCAGCAAGTCTTGATAACTTATTCTAGTCTTTGCCACAGAGCCCCAGCATTGCTAATAAACTATTAAACTCTCCCTGGCCGATCAGACCTCCTCTCACGGGTGCCTGGGTGTGTGCTGACGACAGCTGATCGAGTCGTAAACGTTTTATAAGGCTGAATTCGTTTCTCAGGCTGCAGGCGCGGCGCTGAGCAAAACAGAGCATTCCATTAGCAGCACTCACGTTCCTTTAGTCAGATGCTCGTGCGCAGGGGAGCTCAGGTTGCAGGATTGCGGTAAGTGAGGGGAGAGATACGGGCAAGAGCTGGACGCTAACGCAGCCTGAACCTCTGCAGACAGAGAGATGCATTGTTGCCCTCCACCCAACGCCTGCCTGCCTGCCCAGGCGTGTCACCAAGGCATTTGGGTTCCATGATTGATTGTTGGGATTGATTTTTTGCTGTGGCTGGCAGTCATGGAGAAATATTACCCGCAGAAAGACATAAGATACTGCCAATGCGCCGCCATATACTTGCAGACTCTTTTAAGAGTTATAACCCACTCTGAGATTTAGCTCAAGCCTCTTGCGTTGAGCTACAGCAACATCGAGGATAGAATCCAAAGGTTGCGTGGTCAATCAAATTAAAGGGTCATTTATTCTCAGGGTGCGTACTCGTGCACATACTCCAACGGTGAACCACGTTTGTTTATGACGAGGTTGAATTTGTCTTTTTCATTTGAGGTAAATTACCAAAACACTTTTGTGACATCTGTTGATTTCTCATCTTCACTACCCTCTAGTGGACACATGGGGTAATGCAGGATGATTGGAAGCAGTCACGGTCACAGTCATGGTTTAAAACGTTATTGTTTGTAAGGGCGGCATTTACTATTTCACCATCATATACACGAGCGGCAGATTATTGTGGACCTGGTTCTAAAAATGCACCACAACAAAATTTTGTCTTTTACCTTGGTGAGTGTACAAGGCTACTGGTGTTATTGGAATAATACATGAACACTAATTAGTTAACATTCTGAGAGCAGTGCAGCGAAACAGAAAAACTAATTTGCAACTTTATTGCAGATTTATAATTTACTTCATAATTTATTTAAGTTTGTTTGTTTAGGAATATTCTTCTGATTTTTTGGGTAAATCCGTACCCTGATAATTACACCAGCCTTCTTCTCTCAACTGACCTGGACCAAAACCACAGGGACATCATATGAAAATCATACAATAAAAAGGCAAATGCCGTTAAAAGACGAGGGCTGTGAAAAATAAATGAGGGTCACGACATCTCTATTTTCACCTCTTATTCCCCTGCACATGTAGCTGTCTGCTTCCAACGCCCCCTGTGTCACGGGGCACAATTTACCCACAGAGGACCAGCTGAGTAAACCCCCGGCACGCCGAGGATGTCTGCACGCACTGCCGCGCTGGGAAGTTGATGAAATGGTTATACGGCGGAGTGAAACATCATCCACACATAAGCTAAAATGCATTTCCATATCCCATTCCTGACGAGAGAGAGGAGAAAGTGCATTTGAATGAGGAGGGGACACGTGGGGCGTGCGACGTAAAGCAGGGAATGGAATAATCTAAGCTCAGTCACCATACAATCTTTGGAAAATAATAAGGTGACTGCGGTAGGAGGCAGGCAGGGAGGGAGATTGGCAAGATTTTATCACATGAGAGGAAAGACGTATTAATCATAGTCCGGGCACGACGGTGAGGAAAGAACTCGGAAAAGGTTAATGTGTGGAAACCGGTGTAATAATGCACACCGCTGGAATACTAAAAGGCGACGTTAAATATGCAGCGCGGCAATCACAGCACTTTGTTGCGTGTCATTGTGCATGAGGCGACGCTGCACACAGCCGAGGAAACGTGAAGGGTAAAAATGTCCGCCACCTGCCAAACAGCATGAATTCAACAATAAGAGGCTGAATTGTTTGTGTGTGGGAGGCTCAGCTGGTTAAGGCTGTCAGTTTGAATCTGACTCAGCGCCTCCTGCGTGTCATCCGGCTCCGCTCGCGCTTCCTGCATCTCTGCATAAACTAATAATCTCAAGCCTCCTCCTCGAAATCATCATCAACAACGCGCACTTCAGATCGGCGTTCACGAAACCACGGCCGAGCCGAGGAGAGGAGAGGTGAAAAAAAGAGAAAGAAGAAGGAGCGATAACTATTTTCGGTCCCATCTCTGACTCATTTATGACCATGAGAATGACAATAACGAGACACTGTGGAGGGAACAAAAGCAGAAGCTGCAGCAAAATAAATCCAACCTCGAGTGACTCAGCTCAGCTCGTCTGACAGTCCAGAAGGCTACAGGCTTTACATCTCCGTTTCAAATGCAGAATCAAAGAGATTGTGCACTCATCAGCGGGCTACAGAGGCAGCCGTCCCCCCTCGCTGTCTCGCGGCATGGACGTCCTGGCGGCAGACCCCGGTGCTCCAAGTGTCATTGTTTCCCACTAATGAATGCAGACAAGGCCTCAGAAGAGCAAAGCAGCATCAAGCAGCTTTTCAAGACCTGCAGTTTCAAACCCAAACCAGTCTGAATGCATCTGGTGACGAATCCGCTTTTTAAAGTCAGCGTTAATGATTTTTATGAAAATTCATCATTTGGTTTTCAGTCTGATTTTATAACGTACCTAACGTATACTTTCACTTGAAATCAATTAATTAATTTCACTGTTTTCTTTTAGATTTCAGGGGAGACGTCCTCGACAATCACAGCTGACAAAGAAAAGACAACTTAAATCCGTCCAATCACGCAGGTTAGGAACCAGCGGAGATCAGACGAGCTGAGTGAATCATCTGAACCTGCAGGGCGCTGGTACAGTCTGTTACAGCTGCTCCGCATGAAAGGGCTGATTCTTCAAATTCATTCAAGAAACAACTTATTACCTAAACTGCCCTGTTCTCAGAAACAATCTCACTCAGGGACGTAACCCTCTGCATCCGCTGAGCTCACCTTCGATTCAAATCCGGGGGCCTGGCGCCATCAGCATTGCGAATTCCCCTCCCCTCCGTGGTGAGAAGGTGTTGTAATAAGCATGTAGTGGGTTCAGAACAACAATCCTGGCCTTCCAACGCCATATTGTGCAACATCAATCAGGACTGTGGGTACTAATGGAGCTTCAGTGGCCATCAGAGAAGGGTGGGCGACTGATAGATGAGGGAACACGGCGCAAAAAGCCCCGTGCACTCACACAAATGCACAAACAGGCTCCCGTCAGTCGGCACGTAAGTCGTGACATTGGGAGTTATGATAATGTCTAATGAGAGGCAACCCAGCCTACAACGCTGAGATTCACAGAATGAACAACACAGGAGTCATAAAACGAGGAGAAAGAGTAAATAATAACTTGTATTTACAGTTTGACGCCGAGGAAAATATTACTGCCGATGTTAGAGAGGGAGCCTATTTAATTAGATCCCTATTAATCACAGTAATTTTCCATTATGCGTCTCAGGAGTGTCACTAGCCAATAGCTGCTAACCCTGCGTCTCCGTTGCTGCTGTTGTCCTCCAGACTACCAACGTACTGCTGGGCATAATTTCCAAATGAGTCCCGGGAAGGATTTTCATTGGCTCTCAGTGAGGGGTTGATTATCTCCGACTGTTTATTCGTGCGGGGTGGATTACTCCTCAAGAGTACTTTGAATTGGTATCTCAAACAAACACACGCATTTTGTTTCGCAAGCGAGCATCCGCGGGGGCTGCAGCGTGAGAGAGGAGTCGCAGGACGATCGGGCTGCTCCGTGTGTCTCCGCCATCGACACCGACGACGCCACGCTGGTCAGACTGGTTTTCATATCGTCACGCACTCTCCAGGAGTGAGGCCAGATCATCTTCAATTTAGGGTTCAACTGAAATATGGATGGGAAGCCATTAACACTACTATGCCCTGATTTGCACAGTCAGGAAGGAGGAAGAAGCACCGGAGTTGTAACCTTTGAGCTGCAGGAGGTGCCATAGCAACTAAAACTGTATTAAAGAACTCCGTCATCCCACGTGTCAGATGAACCCACACGCACTGACATGAACTGTTTCTAAAATCCATCGTGTGACCTCGTCCGTGTGATAGTTTCCTTATTTCTGACCGTACAGATAAAGATATGTTCTACCGTGGCATCGATAACTACTTCTCTTATGTCTACAGCACTTCAGAATTTGCCACCGTAGGTGTGCGTTTCCCCTCGGGGGAGGAATAGAAACATTCTATTCCATATTCTAAAAGTGCAGTTCACTGAATGAGCTCTGTATATGTTGAAAAATAGATTTTAATATGAGTCACCAGCTTAAAACACTTGTACGGTTGAAAGCTCTGCAGGAAGCTGCTCTGTGAGGCACTTTAGAATTCAATTCATGTCAAAGTCGTTATTCTCATTTGACGTTGCTTTCACTTTTGATGAATTCGACTCTTTCTGTTGTAATTGTAGGCATCTTGTTAACACGACGGGGGGAAACGGTTAGGGAACTATTGTGGTCGTGTTATTGGCTCTCAGCAGGAGTCTGACCACGGCAGCCTTCTCCCTCAATGGACCCTGTGGCCCGGTAACAACTTTCCTCCATGTTGGTTTAGGACATTTGCTGCCACGACCAACTCTGATCTTTCTGAATCTGTGTACATTTTAAACTGAACGACTACAGCGACGTTTTAGAAATGTTGAGTGATAGTTCCAAGTCCCTAACCTCGCACTTGCCGGCAAGTAGCTGGGCTGTTTGTGTCACTGATGCCTGTCCCCATCCACTTCATCATTAAAGTCTTCTAATTATCTCTGTGAATATTCATGCGAGATCACAGCTAGAGCAATCTTCTGATAGCACTGATCCACTGCGAGTCAGATGTTAGCACCCACTAAAACGGCTTAATCAAGTGCTCTCGCTAAGGGTCATGATTGTGCTGTGTTTATGTGCCAGGCTGCTCTTCCCTCTGCTCTCTGAGTTTCTGTTATCTGGAGCATTAACGCTGCAGCGTCGCTGTGTGAATGATTAATTCAAAATCGCCTCTTTTTGCCAAATACGGCGCGGGCCGTCTCGGCGGTTCAAGTCGGGATTGATTCAGAGTTACTTTTAAGTGGCTGTGCCCTGGAATGCTGTGATATATCTTTATTATTATTATTACTATAAAGTACAGAGAAACACTTCAATTGTCACTGATGAAAAGTACATCTCAAACTGCGCCTTTCAACATCATCTGCACAATTAGCCGAGCTGAAACGATGAATAATGAACGCGCATCAGCGGAGATTAGACACTTCTCCGGCGTCTGTAGCACAAGGCCTGTCAGTCAACGCGAGAGATCCGGGTTTAGAGCTCGGCTTTGTGCTTAATAGACAGGTCGCAACTTTGTTTGCAGCACGCTGGGTTGAGGAGGAAAAAAAAAACGAATATTTACAGAGATTTCACACAGCGTCGGAGCAGGGTTGAAATCAGCGTTCTCCACAGGATGATGATAATAAACTTGTCCTTTGCGAAAGATCCCAAGCCGAAGAGAAAAAGACCTCATGCTTTGAGTTTAATTCCACTATTTCTCTAATTATTCCCTCAGTGCTGGGTGTGTGGAGAAAATGCCACTGCCCTTTGAGTAACAAGAGCCATGTTGAACTTCCCCTGAATTCATATTTCAAGGAAAAATATAACAATGGCTGCATGCGAGAAAAACAGCCCCTGTCACAGCCTATATGCAATATTCAAGAGACCCGATTCAAAAGTGAGCAAATAGGGGGGAGAGCAACAATCCTTTCCAAACCCATCAATCCATCTCATCTCCCAGGCTGCACAGCTCAAAAAACATGGCACCATTTTTATTTTATTTTAATGAGACCAGTGCACTGACAGAGGAATGCCAAACTCAGAGGGCTCCAGGAAAAAGTTGAACCCTTGGCTCAGTGTCACCCGATAACTCACAGCGCCAGCCAATCAAGACACGTTCCTGATAGATAGATAGCTGAGAGCAACTCTCACGTTTGCAATTCAGGAAGTTGGAAAAACCCTCAGTCACAGTGTCACTGTTCAAGTTGCTGACCAGTTTTCAAACTCCGGTCTCAGGCCAAACTTCCTGCGTCACACGTCCCACAGCTCCCAGCAGCAGCAGGAGGAGGAGGAGGAGGAGGAGGACACTGTTCAGGGACGCAGGGAGCCGGTCAGAGCCGGAGGTGGTGAGAGAGTGAATAATGACGTCATGTGAAAACCAGCACAGCAGCAGCACATTAATAATTCTGTTCTTCACTGGAAGGGAATAAAGGATTCATAACAGTTTTAGAACATTTTAAACTAAAGCAGATATCAGGCGCATTAGAGAACAGTTCCATTTTATTAGAACTTTTTAAGAAATTTTGTATTTTTAAAGAAGAAGTTTGAGCTCAACACAACTGAACAGCAGCGTTTGTAAAGAAATTATGGCGAATGTTTGAAAATGAAATCATTTCATAAAAAGGGACGAATGTCAACTGCCAATCAAACTAAAAATAACAACAACAACAGCATCGGGACCCAGATTAAATAAGTGAAGCAGAAATCAGAGAACAGGCGCTCAACAGTCTGTGTCTAACTCACACCAGCAAACCATCCGGAGCAACAACAGCAGTGTTGACCTTCTCGTCACATTGTGCGTGCTGCAGTGAAACAATCAACAACAACAACAACAACCTTCTGTGTGCATCCCCACAGTAACACCACCCGTCACGTACCAGGGGCCGATGAGACAATAGGAAACCCGCAACAAAACAAAACGTGGCACCTTATGAAGACAAATGGGGCCCAAACTATCCAAGTTATTCTTCACTTTCGCATCCAGCAGCAGCATAAAACCTCATAATACACGTGTCGAACCAAAGATAAATGTGCTCCGCCAGCACGGCAAAGTAGCTGCTTCATAATTAAACAGGCAAATAGCAGCAACACAAGAGAAACAACCGGAAATCTGACTCCAAACACTTTGCACAAGCAGCAAACACTTACCTTTGCTTGGCGTCTGTTTGCGTAGAGTCAACACACATCTCACAGGCCGGGTGACGTTTGCTTGAGATTCAGCTCCACCAGCGCAACTCTTCCTCCACAGAGTGTTCCTGAAGTGACATTATTTGACTGTTAGCACGCCGGCTCATCAAGTTCTCCAAGCAAACGCGTACCAGAAATACTGATTTGATGATCCCCTGGGGCCGGGCAATAAAACAATGGAAATAATTATCACATATTAAGTTTTTATCAAGAGAAATATAACAGAAGTCAATTAAAGAGAAGTCATTCTAATGGGTTGCACAGGCACAGGAAGGTGGTGTGACATGTTCGTCTTCCTTTTAAGTTTAAAAATGTTTGTGATTCTCATAGAGAAAAGATTAAAAAACTAAATGTGACAGTAATCATATAATATTTTCAGGACATATAATCCATCCATCCACTTCTTCTCTTATCATTTCTAGTTTAAAACTGCAAACATGTTCTCAGATAACTGCATGTTGTTCCCCTCTCACACAGAAATACACAGAGACAGATCATCCATGCCATGTGATTCAAGGTAGTTCTGCTTTCTGCATAAAAGCTCAACAATTGGGAACTGATAAATACGACTAAATAAATATCAAATTGTGAAGATTTATAAGTTGCAAAGTGTCTCCAGGGCTGGGGTCAGTTATAGAAAAATATCAGACTTCTTCCATTGAAACACATCTGATTGATGATAAGTCAGTAATTGATCTGTAAACAAGTGTGGGTCTTTAGCAGCCAGATGCCATTTGAATAAATGTATAGAAATGTATGGCTGGATGATACAGCGTGAATACTAACAGGATATAGTTATCATGTAGTTATCATATGAATATGTGAACGTCACATTATTATTCGGGGCCATACAGCATGTATACTCAGCTTTTGTTGTCATGTTGACATGATAATTCAGTGGATGCTGGTTGGTCTGATCTAATGACAGGAACACGCTCCACAAACAACACTACACGCCTCTACGTTCGGTAAAGTGACCATTTTCATGACTGCTGATGAGACACGACAGGGAATCTGTTACCTTCGCGACTGACGCAGAGGAGCTGCGCTCTCTCTCTCCTGCAGGGGAACATCTCACAGTCATTTCTTTCAACACCTCACGAGTTCGAACCTCCGGCCCTGTGCTGGCGGCTCGGGTGCTGTTACCTGGTCGCAGGTGGTCGCAGGTGGTCTGACGTAGTGAGAGGTGGTCGCAAGTGGGCGGGGCAAAATCCAGACTCGTAGAACAGCAGAATGACACGCTTGCAATTTTTATTAATAATGTAATGTGTAATGTGTGTGTAAATACTCCGCAGTTGAGATATTCTGTTTATTTCGGGGTCAATACTCGAGGTGTTCCCCTCACTGCTCCCCCTAGTGGTCTGGAGATCGTTGCATCGCGTTAACCTGACATGCTGCTTTACTTCCTCTGCTGCATCTGTTCTCAGGAATGATTGTTTTTGTATTGTTTGTTCTTTGCATCATTTTTTAAAATGTATTTATTGACTTCTTGCTGTGTGCTTATTCATTTTGCAGCAACATTGACATTGTTGTGATTGTTTTGTGCCTTGTGTGCTATGAAAGTTTAATTTTTTTTTTTTTTTCAGAGATTTCTGCACAGTAGAAATGTTTTGGCGCGTTGCAGTGTTTGGCCTTGTCATCCTGCGCAAAACCAGGCCACAGATGGAATGCTGTATTCTATTTTTTTTTTCTCAGTAATAGTAAAAGATTACAGATGGATTCATTTTGAATCAGCCTCTGTGACATTGTTACATGTAAATAGTTTTTTCTTGTTGTATCAAGCCCAGGAAAA
Source organism: Pseudorhombus dupliciocellatus (assembly GCA_016785235.1). Classification (NCBI taxonomy): domain Eukaryota; kingdom Metazoa; phylum Chordata; class Actinopteri; order Pleuronectiformes; family Paralichthyidae; genus Pseudorhombus; species Pseudorhombus dupliciocellatus. The sequence goes on from JAFBJW010000050.1 coordinate 2,082,029, forward strand.
AATGAAGCAAATAAACCACAGAAAAAAAAACAGAGCTTTTAAAACCAAAGGAAAAAAATGTCAAAACTTATTAGTGTAAATAAATATAACCAAGGCAGTTTTTGCTCACATTCGAAGAGGCAGGAAAACCTGGTTTTAGCCATAATGAACAACATTAGTGAAGGCTGCAGCTGCACAGCTTTTTAAGCCTCTGAGCACAGACATGTCTCATTCTTTGTGTTTTAAATTGGTTCTGGCATAATTTTCCTGTCATGCTTTTGGTTCAATTTCACTCTGTTTGCAATTAAATTTGAATAAATCTCAAAAACAACATAACTTTGGAGGGAGGCAGCAGAGGTAACAGTCAGAGGAGTCGATCTTTCCTGTTTCTTAACCTGTATAATGGATTTCATTGCCCCCAAAACTATAAAGAGAGGCTTAGCTCATTATGGTCCATAATCCAATCTGTGAGCTCCCTGAATTGGCAGGGTGATAATATATCAATATCGTCCTTGGTACAGAGGGGGTGGAAATGCAACAAAGCAGCAGAGAGGAAACGTTAACAAAATCACTGCAAGGGAGGAAGAAAAAAATATTTCTGGCTGTAAGTGAGCACCAGCTGGGAATACAAGGTTGAAGCAATGTTTCCTCAGTACTCATTCAGTTTGGCTGGTCCACCACTGCATCGCGATTTCCACCACTGCCGTGGCGATTTGATTAATTCTAAATACTCAGAGTAAAGCTCTTTGTTAGAAAATGAGCTTTTGGTGCAAGTTGCACTGGAAAGAAAAGAAACTGGATTCACAAAATCAACAGCGACCGTGCAAAATCTATAGATGAAGCAATATGCTGTGGTGCACATCTAACTAACAACAATGCATTGAAAAATATTAAAGGATAAATCGCACCCTACGCCATAAAGAATTGGATGCACTTGGAAAAGGCACAGGCACTTTCTGTCGAGCTGTGTCGGAAACATAAACCTATAATTTCCCTGCGACACAGTGTATGGGCTTATATTTATCTGATTTCCTCCTGACAGACAACGTTCATCAGTGAGCACTTACCAACCCACAGCAGAGTCTAACATAATGACAGATTATGATGTGAACGTTGATCTAGCGCACTGCCATATTTTTAAAGATGAAACACAAAAATATCAACGCCAACATAATTTAGCCCTCTAGCTATTTTGATCAAAAGATAATTTGCAGAGACTGTTCTCACCTGCCAAGCAGCTCAATCCCATTTAGTTCTGAATGAATATACCACATTTAACACTCATTTGATGAAATTCCATCCCAGGAAATGTCCCAGGTCAAAAAGCAGCTATTTGTTTGGTTAATGTTCCTCTTAATTCTGCTGCGATTGCCCAACAATTTCAACCTTGTTTTGTTTTTTGAGTATTTACTCGCTAATAGGTCATTTAATTGCTCTAAACAAACGCTATCTCTCTGAAACACATTTCTGAGCTGCCCAGTACCCACATCCTTGAACAATGACAAGCTTTCAGAGAGGACAGAATTAAAATTCAAAGGCAAGGCGGTTCATTTTAGTTCCAGGAACCACTGTGTGAAAAACACTTGACTGATTTTAATCACATTCTTATTTATTTTTTTTATTTTTTCAGCTAAGAGCGCAGCATGACTTTTTATACCCTGGTGATTTCCACAGTGATTTCATGGTGCAACAGCGCCATCTAGCAGGTTTCTTAACGTACCTGCTCTGTCCACTGAAGCCATTAGGTATTCTCTCTGAAAGCCCTGCCTTCACAGAACTGCAGCAATAGCAAACGTTTATTTGCGGAATAGGCTTTTACTGAGAGCACTTTATCTCCCTGTCTTTAATGCACTTCACTCAGTTGGGATTATTGCTGTCTACATGTGTCAGCGCTCTTCCGTTATAAGACTGAAGGGATGAACCACAGGATGTGATCGGCATTTGGCAAAAGTAACAAAAATCTGTCAGCACACCGTTGCATAATTAATTCTTGGAAGGAGAGGGAAAAAAGTTGGCATTAAAACATCTTGTGCCTTGCGTTAGGATTCATAACTCGGTCACTTCTACTGTCAATAATTAGTCTGTAATGAGACACTTGAAAATTGAAATGAGGAATAAATTGAAATCAACACATCGAGCACAGATTTATGAGACTTTATTTTTTAAGTGAACTTTATTTCCTTGAGCTGGTTCTACAAACATTATGAACATTTTACTATTAATAATCAGGTCCAATAAAATGCTAAATCTTTTATACCTGAGTAATATCAAAGTGTCGAGCTTTGCTGCTCTTACACAGCAAACATCCTCACCCTTACACCACAACATCACAATCTCAGGGGTCTTCACTCCATCATGCAGCTCTAATGAAGCCATTTATATTAACAACAAATGTGGCCGTCCTCTAGTTCGTCTCTTTTATCAACTCCAACCACATCTGGCGCGCAGGTTGTGTGTTGTGTCTGTGCATTTGTGCAGCCGTCATTAAAAATGCATAGCATCTCTCAGAACCTTGTCCTGACAAGCCACTCACGCTCATTGGATATCAGTCATTAAAATTTAGCAGAGGGGGCAGAGCACGGCCTGGGTGGGTGTCAGGTTCCTCATTCAGGCTGTGAATGAATTTTTTAAAGTGCCGTTACTTCTGCAGGCTCCGCCACTGATGTCTCAAGGCTGCCGGTTACGCTCTGACACTGCCGTTGTCTGTCGTTGTCTAGTGTGGTAGCTGAGGCGTGACAAAAGCAGAATCAACAATAACAGCATGGGTCTCAGGGTGGCTGCACTCATTCATATACTGCTGGTTGTGGAGCGGGTGGATTCTGCAAAAGGTGAGTTTTTATTTGTTATCTTGATCCAGCAAGGCTTAAACCTGAAAGGAGTGCTTTATCCTGCAGGTAAAGTTGGACCTCAGTTGATCAGATTTCAGCTTGTATTTACGTGCATGGAGGTTCAATAGGTTGCAAGAAAGTTGGAACAGATAAGTGCAATAACTTTGGTTTACTTCTGAAACCACGAAAGGTGTCAAATGTGGAGGAATCCTCGCAGCACCATCCGGCAACATCTCCAGCCCAAACTTCCCGGGCCTGTACCCCTACAACACTGACTGTTCCTGGCTGATAGTAGTGGCCGAGGGCTCCTCCGTCCTCCTCACCTTTCATTACTTTGAGCTGGAGTACCACGCCAGCTGCGCTTACGACTACATCAGGATCTACAATGGCATATCGGAGGACGAGGGGAACCTTCTGGGGACATTTTGTGGCGACATCTCTCCACCTCAGTTCACCTCTTCTTGGAATGTCATGTCCATCATCTTCCATTCGGACCGGCACGTGGCCCACAGGGGCTTCAGCGTCGGCTACAGAAAGGGTAACTTGTCAGTGCGTTTGATGAGATGTGACATCACGCTAACTGGCTGAAACTTGATCAGACTTCCTCTGGCCTCGAAGGCACAGCATGACTTTAAGGCATTAGGCTAATAAACCGCGACAAAACAGAGACGTGACAAAGAAACTCAGGGCACATTTGGAGGTCTTTGTAATATGAAGCTCACAATATCGTCATACTCACAATGCATATGCTAGCATGCTGATGGTTAGCAGGATTTGCTAATGCAAATTGGTCACAGGCAAAAAAAATGTATTATGAACAACAGACAGCGTCAAAACAAAGGTTGGATGATACAGGTTACTGCAGGTGATCACTCGTTCAGATTCAATGTGCCGAAGTCAACAGCACAGAGCAGGAAAAACAAGTTGATTCAGTCAATAATAATAGAGGAAGCTTTTGTTGTGCAAGTAAGGGAAGTTAACAATCCACTCCAGTAACAAAGCTGGGTCAAATAAGGCTGAGTGTTGTCCCTATGAGGGTGGTTTCCACAAACAAGCTAGCAGTGTTCCATGTAAAGACTTCTTGTTGTCCACCCTGTCTTATAGACCACATTATTTCAACTGTGTCCTCTCCAGAGGTTCTTGTAGGTTTGAAGATCATATGCAGTGCTCCTGTGTGAGAGTTTGTCTTCTCCTGTCTCCAGATATGTGTGGTGGAGTCCTCACTGGCCTCTCAGGTGTCATCTCCAGTCCAGGCTACCCAGAGGAGTACAGCAACAACGCCGACTGCTCTTGGACCATCCACGTGTCCAACACCAGTGTGGTCACCTTCATTTTCTTGGACTTTCAGCTGGAAAACAATGAGGGGTGTAATTTTGACTTTGTTGCGCTGTTTGACGGCCCGACGGTCACCCACCGGCACCTGGGCAAATTCTGCGGTGCAGATAAACCTCCCAACATAGTCACCACCTCAAACCAGCTTCTGGTCGTCTTCAAGTCGGACTTCAACATTGGGGGGCGGGGGTTTAAGGCGTACTATTACTCAGGTAACACAGTTTAATGAACACCAAGGTACCAACATTCTTTTTATGCAACTGCAAGACTTTATAACACCAGGGGAGAGTTGAGATGTTAGGGCTTCACTTTTGGGGAGCAGTCATGTCGTCCATCTTTGAATACGTTCTGTGGTGTGGTCCTGAGTCAACAGCAAACTAAGCTTTCAAGATTGTTTACAAGGGACAGTAAAGCATTTTTCTAGGTCTTGGCCGAGCACAGTGACCAGGTGAACCATTTCCTCTATTTCCAGCCTCTGTGCTGAGATAAACTAATAAGATGGGGGCTGTCGCTTCACATTTATTAAGCCTGAAAGTTGTATCGATATTCCAATTTACCTCTTGGCAAGAACGGAACTGAACTGAACACGGTGTAGCAGACTATTATAATAAATAGATTTGGCTAACCTGTCTGCTCTACTGTATATTTCACAGGCGAATGCCAACAATTCCTGTCAGCAGTAAGTGGCAACTTCAGCAGCCCACATTTCCCCAGCATCTACCCGAACAACATCAACTGCCACTGGAGCATCACTCTGGCAGCCGGGTATCGCATCAAACTCTTCTTCCCCGTGATGGACCTGGAGGACCGCAACAGTCTGTCAGAGGAGTGCGACTATGACTCTGTTGCAGCTTACGACGGGGACAGTGAGATGGACGCACTCCTGGGACGCTGGTGTGGCAGAGAGCATCCACCCTCTCTCGTCTCAAAGGGCAACAAGCTGCTGGTGGTGCTCAGCACAGACAGAAATGAAGCTCACCGAGGGTTCACGGCTTCTTACCTTGGAGGTATTACTGAATTAAAGGGATAGTTCAACCAGAAATGAACCATCCCTTTACATCATTCATTCATCTCAGTTCAGTTCGTCTTTGCTTATTGTCTGAAATGCTAAATGATCTTTAAAAAAAAATCATCTTGTCATTCTCACAGTATGTTGATCTTAAAAAAAGTCAACTGTCTCTTTTCCCCTACAATCCAAGTGGTACCTGTAAACGTTAGCTGTACAAGATCAGAATTCACCATTTTGATACCCCAGCAGTCCTTACCTCAGCTGGACCGTGAGAGCATCTACCTTGGGAACCCGACCTGTGCAGCCCAGCTAACGGCCACCTCGTACAAGATACTCGCTCAGTTTGTCAACTGCGGCACGGCTGGCCAGGTGACGAGCCCCACTCTCATGCCTCCATTACAAGCAATCTAAGACAACCATTTCTGCTTTGAGTCTTTGTTAAAAGTGTGACTCCTGATCCCACGCAGAAATTTCGGAATGTCACCATGCTGGTGAACAAGCTCTACATCGATTTCTCTGATGGGAAGCAGCAGAATGTGCAGGAGTATAAAGTGCAGTGCGACGCCCTGAGAAAGACAGCATCAGTGTCCATCATTACAGCAGAGGAGCGTCGTCTGGAGGAGCAGGCCCAACAAACTGACAACAGCGGTGACAGCAACGCAGGGCCGCCAGAGGCCGAGCCTCACGATCTGAGCGATATCGTCTTCATCAGCATCTGTGTTCTGGCTGTTATTCTCATGGTGATAGCTATTGTTTGGCTGGTGTTGCTGTAGTAATATACACAGTACATATCACATCATTCAGCTAAAGAAATGACATAATGTAGTGTTTAAGTTAAAATCATGTTTTATATAAAAAGGTTCAAAAACAGCTTAAAGTCAAAGGATATAAAAAATATGCATGATCACAGTAGATTTAGTTTTATCATCTCCACCAACAACATTTTCTTCATAATGAATTATGCTCAGTGAAACAACAGTTCAAGAGTATGTGCCACAAGATGTAAAAATGTTTTGTATTTCATTTGCAGAAAATTAAAAAAAACCCGTAATTAAAAAAAAAACTAATTGTGTGTGCATCCAAAAACTATTTCTTGTATTTCGAAACCACCTTGTTAACGGATAATGTCTTGTCCTTCACTTGAGCTCGGATCTCAGGGTTGTGCTTGAAGGCAAACACCAGCGCTCGAACAGTCCGTCTGTATGAGCCACTGACTAACCGGGAACTCTGGTGGAACACTTCTCTCTCCATGACGTCTATAAGACCAGAATCCTCCTGAAAGTGAAAGGAGAGGAGCAGAAAACACAAACATTAATTAAATCAATATTTATACACTCACATGCATGTTTAACTTTAGCTCTTGAACAGTGATGACAACAGAAGTAACAGTTAAAAACTTCAAGGTACTGCATCAAAACGTGTGATCTACGCATTCATTGTGATTTTACCTCAGATGCAGAGTTAGCTTTTATAGTCTCTACATACTCCATTCTCTTTATTTTCCATTCATTTATACTCTCAAGATGTCACAACCAGTGACAAAAAGTGGAATAAAAAAACTCGAGCACAAATGCTAGTAAGGAGTTGCTCTGCCTCACCTTGACCTCCAGGGCTTCAGACATTAGTCTTCTGGCGTTGCTCCTGAGTCCTTCGGATTGTTTGTCTGAGCGCACCTCAATAGAGGGCTTATTAGAATTCTCCTCGACGAACGTCCTCCAGTCGCTGTACACCTTTGCCGCCATTGAACTCACCTCGGGGTCCAGATGCTTTCGCATTTTGTTCACAGTGTGACCTTAGAGGAGACAGATTTTTCAGTTCGTGCTTCGTTGTGTGAGTTGAATAACCTGGCAGGTACCAGGCGTCACTTTTAATGGCTGAACTGTGAGGGATCAGTGAACGTTTAAACTGACTCAGCAAACAGTATTTTTCATTTCTCTGCGTTGTTGAAGGGGACATATTCTTGATAGCACTGAAGGAGATGAGGATGCTGACTCTGACCTATCTTGGTGGACCGCAGCACCTCAGTGGACGGGATCTTCTTGCTCAGCTCGGTCAGGGCCGTCAGCAGGTTGTCTCTGCTCTGTTCAGGAAGCTCCAACATGGACTTGTATCGCATGATGTCCTCAATCACCACCACCCTCTGTGAGACACACATTCAGTGGACATGAGGACATAAGCCAGTCCCCTTTTAGATCATGCACTGATTCAAACGTCTGGTTCCTTCACTCACCCGTAAAGACTCGATGGTGGTCTGTTTGTAAACCTTCTCTTTGCTTTTAGCTTTAGCAGCTGGCTCTCCTCTGGGGAGCTTCACCACGAACTTGTCCATCTTCAGGGACAGAGACAGTCTGGTCCAGGGCTAGGGTCAAGTCTAGAAAAATGCTAACTGCTTCAACCAAGCTAGCTCTGTCATTTGTAATGAAATATGCCAGAGGCTTGTATCAGCTCACCACTCATCCCAGTAATGCTGGGGTGTTAAATGGTTGGTTGAAGATAAGAGTTAAAAGCTAACAGCTAACAGCGGCTCAGATGCTACAGTAAACAGTGGAGGCTAATGGTGCATTCAGGAGCCATCGGGAAAATATAGAGAATGTTGATGATTGATTGATAATGGCATGTTTCTCCTGCCTGGACAGATGTGACCTAGAATAAATCAGTCTAATATGGGAGGATTAATTACTGAATTGTGTCATGATAATTTAAAAAAAAACAGCTGTTTATGTTTACATCCAGGTGCAACTACAACAGGATTGTGCTTTTTCCCTTCATAAAGGGTTGTGACGGTTCCTACGCTAATTGGCTTTAAGTTTAACTGGGCTCCTTTCCTTAGCCTTTACTCAATTCAGTTCTTCTCATTCTGTTGTAATCAGGAAGGGGATGAGCAGACTTTAATGTGTGCAACAAGATGTTGGAGATGTTCTACCAGTCTGTAGTTGCCAGCACCATTTTCGTTTCTTGTTGATCCTTTTGTTGTCTATTATTTGTTATTGCATTGTATTTATAACTGTACGTATTTACTGCTTTCATGTACCTATTTTTGCTGCTGCTGCTACGCCACAATTTCCCATGTGGGATGAATAAAGTACAGTATCTATCCATCGATCTATCTCATGGCCATTCTTATCCTGTGTGCGAACAATTTACCAGGATCCCTTAAACGTATCAGGACGCAAACCTCGCGGAGTCTCGCGCGATAAACGGAGCGATTAAAAAAGGCGGAAGTGCAGCTCTGTGTTTGTTTGGGTTTTTTCCTGGGACAAGATGGGCACCGTGTCCTGCTTCGTCTGCGTCTCCGGACTCTTCCTCCTGCTCCTGTCCGGCTCGTCTGGCTCCGAGGACGTGTTCAACAGCGTCCTGGGAAACAGCGCGTCCTGTCACCGGTCGTGCGAGATGACCTACAGCCTGCACACGTACCCACGGGTGCGTGTTACCTAGCACTGCCCGTGCTAGCTGCACCGCTAGCCGACGGGCAGGCCTGCGTGGCTCATTGTTTATAAAAGCATTAAGCTGCTGTCTGCGTCAAACGTGGAGGGGCGCCATGTTTGGCGATGCCCCCGTGCTCACTTCGCCCCGTTGTTGCTGTTGTTTTGCAGGAGGAGGAATTCTACGCCTGTCAGAGGGGCTGTCGGCTCTTCTCCATCTGCCAGTTTGTCCGTGACAGCGAGGATCTGAATCAGACCAAGTCCGAGTGTGAATCCAGTGAGTCATCACACACCATCATCATCAGTACACACTCCACCTGATGATTATAAGGACAGCTGCTCCTGGTGAGCCTGTTTTTACCAGCGCTCTCTCTCTGACTCCTCGTCGCCTCTTGCCCTCCTGCAGCCTGTAAAGAAGCCTACACCCAGTCTGATGAGCAGTATGCATGCAACCTGGGCTGCCGCAGTCAGCTTCCCTTTGCAGAGCAGCGACTCGAACGGGTACGAGAATCTCTGAAAGGGGGGTAAAAAATTCTGACATCAACTATAGTGATGCAGTGCGGCAACACATTGTGTACGTAGACCATAGTGTTTACTGTTTGGCTTGTTGTTTTCCAGTTGGAGGCCATGATGCCGAGGATTCACCTGCTCTACCCCCTGACTCTGGTGAGAGGATTTTGGGATGATGTCATGAGTCAGGCTCATAGCTTTATGACCTCCACATGGACCTTCTACCTCCAGGCAGATGACGGCAAAGTAGTTATTTTCCAGGTATGACAACTTCATTGCGGAGGTGATTTATTGTCACCTGTGGAGCAAACACGCCTATTGCAACACATTCTTGTTCCCTTGTCAACAGACTGAACCACAAGTCAGGTTTTTCTCCCAGTTCGATCTTGCGAGAGATGTTAAAGAGGAACCAGAAAAGAGCCGTAAGCCTTCATTTCAAATTCTATTGATTTTTGCTTAAGGAGTAAAGCTAGTGTTATTCTCTACCTGACGGAAATCTTATAAAACCACAAAAACAACAATCTTTCTCACATACCTACATATGGTATGTGTTTGCTGATATGCATCAGCATTATAAACAATGCCAAATGACAGTGTTCAGTGGGCGTGTTAAATGTAAATTCTGCTTTTCAATTTCTAGTGTCTTCATTCAGTGGCCCGGTTTTCAAAGAATACCAACGCACTTTAATCCAGGAGCGGGACAGAGACATGCCCGGGGACCACAGCTATGATGAATACAACCTCTTCAGCTGTCTGTCAAGGTCCGTTAATAGAATCTGCATCGAGAACTCGCTTTCACTCTGATGAACCACCCAGATTTAGATTTACAGTTATTTGTCCTTTTCCTACCAGGAACCCATGGCTGCCTGGGTGGATCCTGACCACAACTCTGGTCCTGTCTGTGTTGGTCCTGATCTGGATCTGCTGTGCCACTGTAGCAACTGCTGTAGACCAGTATGTACCTGCAGAGGTAAGCTGTGTGCTATCTGTAGCTAACATGCAAGCTCATCTGGGTTTGTTTGTGTTTGTGTAGGAGACAGACAGATTTTATCAAAACACTCCTTCCACTGAGTCCTGTTTTACTTCCATTGCCACCGAAGCGCCCTCAGTCTCACAGTAGAGCTTTGAGGAAGATTTTCTTGCCGTTTGTATTTCAACATGTCAGTCATTTCCTTTTTGCCTCTCAGAAACTGAGCATCTATGGCGACAGCGACTGTATCAAGGAGCAGAAACTGATCCCATATCCAGCGTCCTCCCTGCTGATCATCACCTCCACGGGGCCGGAAGAAGAGGCTGGCCCCCTCCCTCCCAAAGTCAACCTGGGCCAGTCTGACATCTAGAAGCCAAAGCTGTAGCAGAGAAGGGACATTTTCCTTTTTGAATGATGTTTAGTTAAATTTTTACCCTCTGGCACAAGACCTGTACCTCTCGCGGTAGAAGCAGGATCAAGAACTTGGAGAACATTTTGTATAACTGGTACGTCTTGTCTCCCTTTGATGCTTTTAAAATTGGAGTGAATGAAGTTAATTTTTTCCCTATATATTGTTATAATTGAGGCATTAGAGAAATGTGATGACTGTAAAGTCATACAGGTTTTTGGGTTTTTCTCATGTGTGCATTAGGTGTGTACTTATTTTACTGAATCATGTTTAAATTAACTGCTTGACTTGAACTGATGCAGGTTTCACCCACAATCTCAGCTCTTGGTAATAGGGATTGTGCTAATGTTGCAGAATCACAGTTGTTCTTATGTTTGTACTGCAGTAATTCCCAGGATATATTGAACCAGACAATAAAACCCTATGCTTTTGGTCTTAAGTAACAGTGATGGTACTTGCAGTAGGTCTTTCCCACTTTACCGTTTTCTATTCTTCTAATGATGGTTCAACATTAAACACAGTGGAGTGGAGATGTGTATATGAGTGACTTTATTTCAACCAAGATTATTTTACAATTTCCTTCTCATTTGTGATTTGTCTGAGGTTTCCTGATTTCCTGCGCAGTAGGAAACAAAGAGGAAATAGAAAACTACACCTTTTAATCATTTATTTCTCAACTAAGGCACTTTATTTTAAGATCCCTTTACAAAAGGTTTGGTATTTAGCTTTAAATACTTAATGCAAACCTTCTTTTTATTTAAATGAGAGAATAGCATTGATATTAGAACATTAACATAAATATTAAAAGTACCCCTTAGTTCAATGTGAAACTTAATTACATTATTTAAATACAATTGAAAACAAACTTCATTTGATTTGTTTCCAGGCTTCATTCAGGCATTGATATAGATGGCACTGAATCATAATTATGGGCTGTACATAAAGAACATAACACATTCATTTTCTCTAACTGGACCTCTGAATTTTATTTGAATACCCTTGATCGAGGCGTTCTGTCTCCCTTAAATGGGAACTGACTGCTGGACACAGCTGGGTGGTGTAAGCTCACAGTCAATGTTGCACTTGTAGTCCAGTCCGTGGGCCAGGAGAGATCCAATGGCGATGATACTCACACCAGCAGTAGCCGTTAACAAAAACCATTTCAGAAACTGCCAGTATGGCGCTGCCTGTTTCTTTTCCTTCTTCAGATGGGAAGTGTCTTTCAGTTCCTCTCGCAGATTGTGACGTTTAACCCTGATTTGCTCACTGATCAGCTCTAGCTGGGCTTCCTCCAATTTCTCCTTCAGATCACGGACTGACTTCCTCAGGTCCTCTGTGAGTAAACGCTGCTCCTCTATGGTTTGCTGATAGTCTTCAATTTCCCTGCTTTGCTTTGTTATGAGCTCATCTTTGCTGAGGATGAGCAGGTCAGCTTCATCGAGTTGGCCCAGGAGGTCTTGCTGTGACGGGCGCTGCCTGCTTCTTTTCCTTCTTCAGATGGGAAGTGTCTTTCAGTTCCTCTTGCAGATTGTGACGTTTAACCCTGATTTGCTCACTGATCAGTTCTAGCTGGGCTTCCTCCAATTTCTCCTTCAGATCACGGACTGACTTCCTCAGGTCCTCTGTGAGTAAACGCTGCTCCTCTATGGTTTGCTGATAGTCTTCAATTTCCCTGCTTTGCTTTGTTATGAGCTCATCTTTGCTGAGGATGAGCAGGTCAGCCTCATCGAGTTGGCCCAGGAGGTCTTGCTGTGACGTCTTAAGCTTTTCATTGTCTTTGTATTGCTTGTCTCTCTGCGACTCTAGCTTGGCCAGGTCCTCCATAACTCTTCTGTTCTGCTTGTGCAGGAGTTCTGCGTGCTCCGTTCTTTTGCGCAGTCTGCCCATCAGCTTTTTGACTTCTGCCTTTTCTTTCTCCATCAGAGACTTCATGAGAGTCAGCTCCAGTTCCATCTTGTCTCCATCGTCGATGACCTGCTCGGCGTCACCTAATTTGTGTTTCAGAGTGGAAACCTCTGCTCTCAATCTCTGAATCTCTGTTTGATTTTCTTCATTCATCGTCTCAAGTTCAGATTTCAGGAGCTCCTCGTGTTCAGCCTTTTGCTTCAGACTTTTCTCTCTCTCCTGCAGACTCTTCATTCTCACCAACATATTTTCTCTGATCGTCTCCAGCATCTCCGTGTGCTTCTCGTATTTAGTTAAGCCCTTTAATTTGTTGCAGTTGAGGTATTCCTGCTGCATAAACACATTCAACAGATTCCTGTTGTCCATCCTCAGCTTCTGTATTTTGTTGTCGAATTCCCCCATCCTGTGAGACAGCTCATGGCAGGTGCTGCAGTTGCATCTGTTTTGCAGAGTAAAAACTCTTGCACTTACGTCCTCTAACTTTGTCTCGAGCATATCAAATGAGTCCTCGAATTCTTGCTTCCAGTTTAGGACATAATGGATAGTAGAGGGGCTGATTTTCTTTCCATTGTGAAGTGATTCCGCCAGCATTCTGTTCTTCATCTCCAGCATCCCTGCCATCTGCTGTATTTCAACCAGCTTCTGCCGCAGCTCTGCATCGGTCATACAGACACAGCTCTCCTTCAACACGGAGGCGTCTCCACACTGCGACGTGGAAATCATGTGGATTGTTTCTGTTTTCTCTGCGTGACTCGGAGATGTGTTGAAGCTGTCCCGTGCCATACTGCTCATACTTTTCGTACTGCTGTTGGCCAGTCGCTTGAGAGAAATGATCTCCCGCGCTTTGGTCCTTCTTCTTTGTTTGGTTCCATGAGTGCCATAGAAAACCACAGAATGGGGCAACACATAAATCATTGTACTAGGACCAGTCACAGTATCAAAGGACTGGAGTGGGTCTCAAAATCATAGAGCAGAAAACACATAAATCATAGAACAGGAAGCATTTAAATCATAGGACTGGAGCACACAATATCAAAGGATTGATACTGGACCCATGGTCCCATGATCTGTGATGAAGCACCCATGTTTACTTATTTACAGTTTCATTTATTGATGTAACAGTTTGATGCGTGTCACATTTGTTATCTATGTCTTTTCTAGCCAATGAATTGGCCTCTCAACTTTGCCATGTGTTTTACGTGGTCTATGAATTTGGTACCAGAGGTCCCAGTGATTCCCTATGAACCCAATATGAATGAGTAATATAATGCTTTAATAATACCAACCCTATGATGCTTTATGTGGAGGTTTAGGTTTAAATGGCATTCATTTAAATATTAATTGAACCCTCCAGGTCAATGTCAAAGTTAATTACATACATGGCACAGAATCATAAGCAGAGATAACACATTTATTATCTCTAATTGGACCTCTTTGAATTTCATTTGACTACCGTTGATGGAGGAGTTCTGTCTCGTTTAAAAGGGAACTGGGTGGAAGCTGTGGCTGGGCGGTACAAGCTCGCAGGCAACGTTGCAGCCGTAAAGCAGTACATGGGTCAGGAGAGATCCGAAGATATAGAGATTTGGAACAGTGGTAGCAGTTAACAAAAACCATTTCAGAAACCGTCTATAAGGTCCTGCTTTTTTCTTTTCCTCCTCCGGCTGAGTAGCGTTTTTCAGTTCCTCTCGTAGATTGTGATGATTTACCCAGATTTGCTCACTGATCAGTTCTAGCTGGGCTTCCTCCAATTTCTCCTTCAGATCACGGACTGACTTCCTCAGGTCCTCTGTGAGTAAACGCTGCTCCTCTATGGTTTGCTGATAGTCTTCAATTTGCCTGCTTTGCTTTGTTATGAGCTCATCTTTGCTGAGGATGAGCAGGTCAGCCTCATCGAGTTGGCCCAGGAGGTTTAGCTGGGATGTCTTCAGCTTTGTGGCCTCTTTGTATTGATTTTCGGTCTGCAGCTCAAGCTTGGCCAGGTCCTCCATGACTCTTCTGTTCTTCTGGTTAAGTTCCACATGCGCCTTTCTTTTGCGCAGTCTGCCCATCAGCTTTTTGACTTCTGCCCTTTCGTTCTCCATCAGAGACCTCACGAGAGTCAGCTCCAGTTCCATCTTGTCTCCATCATCGATGACCTGCTCAGCGTCACCTAATTTGTGTTTCAGAGTGGAAACCTCTGCTCTCAATCTGCAAATCTTTGTTTGATTTTCTTCATTCGTCATCTCAAGGTTACATTTCAGGAGCTCCTCGTGTTCAGCCTTTTGCCTCAGACATTCCTCTCTCTCCTGCAGACTCTTCATTCTCACCAACATATTTTCTTTGATCATCTCCAGCATCTCTGTCTCATTCTCATATTTAGTTAAGCCCTGAGCGCTTGTGCAGTGGAAGTATTCCTGGTGAGTATATAAATAAAACAGATTTCTGTTGTCCACCCTCAGATTGTGTACTTTGTTGTCAAACACATCCATCCTGTGAAACAGCTCATGGCAGGTGCTGCAGTTGCATCTGTTTTGCAGAGTAAAAACTTTTGCCCTTACATTGTCTACCTTTGTTTCTAGCACATCAAATAAGTCCTGAAATTCGTGCTTCCAGTTTAGGACATAACGGATAGTGCAGGGGTTGATCTTCTTTCCATTGGGCAATGATTTGGCCATTATTTCGTTCTTTATCTCCAGCATCCCTGCCATCTGCTGTATTTCAACCAGCATCTGTAGTAGCTCTTCATCATTAATACAGACACAGCTCTCCTTCAACGCAGAGGCGTCTCCACGCTGTGACATGGTGATGATCTGCATTGTTTTCTTTTTTCCCTGAATGACTCACAGAACTGTTGAAACTGTCCCATTGGCCAGTTGCTTTAGAGAAATGATCTCCCACTTGGTTCTTTGTGTGGTTCCATGAGTGGCATACAAAATCAAAGGACTGGGGGAGGTTACAATATCATAGACAGGGGAAGCCAAGAATCAAAGGACTAGGGCACATCACACAATCAAAGGACTGAGGCAGGCCAATGTCAGAGAGATATTTCTAAAGGTTGCATGATTTATGACATGATTCAGCTTGGTGACAGAGAGGGAAACTATTCCAGTTTCAGAAAAACAGACAAACCAAGTTGCTGATAACATGTTTTTCTTACCACCATCTGTGGCTTCCTTCAAGCTTCATGGCAACATCCTGTGAATATTTGTCAAAAACTGAAAAAAGGCTCCCGTCTTGACTCGAAGGCAAGAAACGATCTCATTCACTAATTTTTTGAGGCTGTCTAGATTTTAAAATATGAATCGGGCAATGAAGGGGTGGGTTTATTGGCTTATCGTGGGCATTTCATTTAGTAAGCTGGAAACAGCAATCAGAGGAAACATTAATAAAGAAAGGGCGGTATCAATGGGACATAGTCATCATGATCTTCCTCATGTGCGCTAAGTTGACAGGGCAGGACCTACCAGACTCAATAAGATGCTGCCCTTAATAAACAGACACCCAAAAAGACAAACAAGGAAGTGAGCAAACATTAAATATTGAACTTTATTATTTATTTATAATTGTTTGAAAAACACCATGTGTCCTAAAACAGTGAACCAGAGAGACTTGTCTTCACGTGCCTCAATAGCTGTTCAACAATTCAATGTCCTCTGCACTAAGCACTGACGAGGGTGAGCGCTTTGTGGGCGGGCTCAGATGTGAGCTGCCACACCCCTCTGACTGTCGCTGTCTTTTTCTGATACCGGCACAGGAACTCTTTGCAGGGTGATGCATCTGGTGAGGAGCCTGTTTCTCCACGCTGTGGTTATTTGCCGCAGGTCTGTGGAAATGCAGTCTGTCCCGGTTGTCCTCGTCTTCTCTCTCATATACGAGGGGGGCTGCGTTCAGCACGTCTCTCACAAACTTCTGCCTCCCGACTATACAACCAAATGACTTTTGTAAATATTCGAGCTGAACTTAGAATTTGATTTGACATTAGTCAGTTAGAATGTCTTGTCAAATGGAAGACTTACAGAAGCGTAGCGCTGATGTTCTTGATGCTTCTATTTTCTTCTGCTTTGGCATTTGGGAGGTATTTGTTTCCCACTGGTTTACAACCTGGAAAGAAGACAAGCCTTTGTGAAGAGGATGTGCAAGCACTTCATCAATTCTGCATACATCCTCTGGAGTATGTCTGAAAATAGCTTGATACTCTATACTAACAACAAATGAGGATATTTACCTGCTCTGCCCAGCCTTCTGTTTTACATCTTGAGTGATCGAAGACGTCCAGTGGCTTCTCAGAATGAACGAGTCCCAACAGGTTCCATGTGGTTGTCTTCAAACCTGCATCAAGCTGGAGGTATAAACTCATTTCATACATCAGGTTCACAATAAACTGCAGCCAGGTGTTGCACACTATCATAACTGGTTTACCTTCAAACTGGTCCCAGATACGTCCAGTTTCTCAAGTTTGGGGAGGCATATGAGGTATCTCAGTGCTCTCTCTGAGATAGGGTTATCTGTAAGAAGAAAAAAAACATTACAGACTGTTTAACAAAAAATATCAACATTTTGAATTAGAAAGTGGTATTTGTGCTACCACTATATGGGAGCTGTTAATATTCTGGTAACAAACAGGAAACATCCAGGAGCTGAAGGTGGTCAAGTCCCCGCCTCATCATCCGGACAGGTGCAGTCAGTCGTTGTAGGCCAGCATCTGACAGACTGTTGCCGCCGATAGAAAGATGAGTCAAACTACCAAAGAGAACAGACACAAGACTAAGTGGTGGTATCTCTTAGACTCCCCTGCAATGCTTCGTTGAAACAGATAAATCACTTATTACTTTGCCAATGAGGTGGATGTTAGGTGATGGAAAATCTCATGATCGTCACCCAGCCTGCAGCCAAACAAATCCAGAGACTTTAAGCTGTAAAAAGTTTTGATTTCATCCATCCTCTCGTGCAGGAGTGGAAACCTGTGGGATGAGAAGTGAGGGGCATGACACGACACGCTTTGGGGCAAACCCACACAGCAAAACTATTCACCAGCTTCTGGTTAAGTCCTGATCGCCACATCTGGACCACATGACAACCTAGGCTGAACTGTTTATGAAATACAGAAGCACATGACCTTAGTGGAGACATTTAGTAAAGATGCATTTGCGCTCAAACCCACCGGTTCCGCAGACACAAGGATCCGAGCACCATCGACCCGTATGCGTCACTGAATAACCGCAGCGCTTTGCGGGAAATGTCCTTGTTGGAAAATGCGCGGTTCTCCTCCGCTGCTGCGAACAGCCTGGCCCCGACCTGCTCGGGGAAGCCCACCAGGGAGTCCACGTGGTGGATGTTGTGAGCCACGAACAGCAGCGCGATGTCGAACAGGGACTTGGAGGTGTACCTCAGACTGCCCTCCGAGTTGTAGGTGAACACAAAGTGCTCCTTCCTCAGCACCAGCGGCTTCGTCCTCCTGCAGGACGACGCCGGCTTCGGCTGAGACAGAACGATGTCACTGACACGGCGGAGGTTCCCCTTCTCTCGGACATAGACGGGGCCATCGTCCATTATTGGTCCGGAGTGAGGACGCAGCAAACCGGCAGCTCATGTAGCTTCAGCTAGCTAGCCGCCGGCTAACGCTCGAAGCAAAGCAAAGACGACAAAAAGCCACCAGCTAGCAAACACACAGGACAGTCAATCTGGGCTAAAGCGTCCGTATTAAAACGTATCATTCCGTTACTTGTCAGCTGTTTGCGTGTATTTCACAGGTGGTTTTACAAGGATTCCAAGATCCTGTCGCTAACCTGCACAGCGACCTCTGAGCCTCCTGCCGCCTGGTGGACTTCAAACTAAAGGTCCTAACTACTCACAACAAACATCACATGATGGAACTGTCTCTGCATTTGGTCACTAGTAATATATCTTGTTTTTATATGACATGGGGTTTGAAGGTTTTATTTTAATTTATATCTAATATTAATGAGATTCTGGGTATGAGTGAAACGAGAGGGCTCGAGCTCTTATTTTGAAAAGGCTCAGTAACAGGAAGAAGTCTTGTTTACATGACACGAATGCGAGTTTCCTGGAGCGGAGAGGAGTGCAATGATTTCACTAGCCTAGTCGATCATCAGGTAAACAGGCTTCGTTTAAAGGAGCTAATCTCTAACCTCTAGATTTGAACACACAACTGAGGCTCCTGTGTTTTCTGCCCCCGATGATGCGATGATTGGCGGGTGGTTGTTGAGCTGTCATATGAGGACTTGAAGCTAACTTCCTAACTAGCTAACATATAACCTGTGTGTTTCCCAGTGTACCTCTCTTCGATTTCAGCTGTTTTATCCATATGTCGGCGCGATGGGATAAGTCAGCCTATACACAAATGGTTCATGTTTTTGTTCATTCACAGTCTTTGAAGATCACGTTGTATCCGTGTAAATGGCGACAGCAAACGATCCATTTGAGTTCAGGGGTGAGTGTCATCCACAGGTGTAACGTAGTAATAACAATGGTTTTCTCACGGTTGCAGTGGAAAGGAAAGACCCAATCCTCTGTCTCCCCCAGTACCACAGTCAAAACATTAAATTAATAATTTCTATTATTTTCCATGTGTCGTGAATGTAGAATTTGATGAAGCTGGTGATCTGTTAGAAGCCAACCGAGATGCAACCACCATCAGCATCGAAGATGATGACGTCAAACCTACGAAGCAGGGCAGAGCTGCTGGCTTAAATCCCAGCGGTGCTCATGATGAGGACACACTGTCCTATGATGACAAGACAGAGGTGAATGAATAAGGCTTACAGAAGATCTGCTGAGCTTTAAATAAGGAAGTTTGTCGTGTAAAATGTTAACTTGGCTCATTTTCTTCATTGTTTTCTATTGAAGCTTCTCTCTGGACAACAGAATGCCCCTTTCTGGACCTTTGAGTACTACCAGAGGTTCTTTGACATTGAGACCCGTCATGTAATGAAATCAACTTATTCCAAAGACTTTTTACCACTGTGATAACGTTACTGTGTGCATCAGAACAAATGCACTCTGTGAATCTACTTAGTTGATAATTTATCTTTCAGGTGAAGGAAAGAATCATCGGATCTTTGCTGCCATGGCCTGGAAAGAATTTTGTTGAGGTCCACCTTCAAAGAAATCCTGATCTTTATGGTCAGTGCTCTTCATGCCATGATGAAAGATTGTCTAAATGGGCATGCAAACTAAAGCTCTAATGATTTATTTTCATGTTTTCAGGGCCGTTCTGGATTTGCACTACCCTCGTGTTTGCCATCTCCATCAGTGGAAATATATCCAACTTTGTTGCGCACCAAGGCAAACCGAACTACAAATACACCCCAGAGTTTCAGAAAGGTATTCTACGTTTACTTGCTGGCAGAGAAAGTGCAAGAGGAATCTACTCTAAGTTCTTTGACTTTAAAACATTGTGTTTTCTAGTGACTATTGCTGCAACAGCGATCTTCACCTATGCCTGGTTGGTGCCTCTTGCCCTCTGGGGTTTCCTGCTGTGGAGAAACAACAAGATCATGAACCTGGTGTCATACTCTTTCATGGAGATCATCTGTGTGTACGGATATTCACTGTCAATTTACATACCTGCAGTGGTAAGACACAATTTATTTAAATCAAAAAATCAAAAAAGAATGTTATAGTCTCTGCCATTCAATGTCCCTTGGCACTGGACTGCATGTACGTACACACGATATAATTCACTTTTGTTCCTTCAATCAGGTCTTGTGGATTCTCCCATATGAATGGCTGAGGTGGTGCACCATTGTGATGGCCCTCTGCCTCTCTGGCATGGTGCTGGTGATGACCATCTGGCCTGCCGTCAGGGAGGACCACCCCAAAGTTATCATGGCCATCATGTCCACCATTGTGTTGTTCAATGCCCTGCTTGCGGTTGGTTGTAAGGTAAATTTGATACAACTCACAGACCAGCAATTTGGTGTGTCTCTCTCTCTCCCTTTGTGCTTCTGGGAAATGACTCAGAGTGTCAAGTAAACTCACGCGAGGCCGAGTCTCTTGATCGGAAACTGTGACTGCATTTGCTAATGGGTGTGACAGTGTGCTGTTAGTGCACTGCACAGTGTTGTATGTCTGGTCATGTTCATGTAATTAGTCTCCAGAGTAAGCTGTGCCTTACCAGGATGAATGCCGTTCTCCTTAAACACTGAACGTTGGCACATCAACACATCACAGTAACCCTCAGACACTTTTAGAGTCATGTGATGTTAATTATGTTATTGCCCCTATGCCATGTTCTCTTCCAGAATTTACTTGTTTTTTTTTTTTTCCAGACTTATTTCTTCAGCCGACCAGAACCAGGGCTACTTGTTGTCATTCCTGTTGCAACAGAGGTGATCAAGACAGAGTCACTGACATGAATGCTGCCATGTGTGAAGGTAAATTATACAGACATGGAATCTTTTGAAGCCAACCAACAAACACAGATAACCCGATACATGTAGGTCAGAATTCAGTGTGTCAAACTTGAATGGTCTCTCTCAAGTGGTTGGGGCAGATGGCTGCTCACATTGTTTCTTCCTCTTAACATGGCAGTTTTTGTGGGAACTGTTGGGTTTCTCTCTAAATTCTAAGTTCTTCAACCTGGCACTCTCTCACAGCAACTTAAATGTGTCAGGAATATGTTCCAGCAGTTCATTGTCATTGGCCTAATTTACCGGCTTGTGTTATTTTGAGCTGCTTATGTCGAACATCTGACACCTGACTTCCTGTACACGATTTCTCCTTCCCATAGCATGTGTTATTCTTTTTTTTTTTTTAATTCCAAGTTCTCCTGTTGCCTTATTAGGGAGAATCGGGTTGCTGAGGCAATGAAGTCATGGGTCGTCTGGATTTCACCTGCACTGGAAAGTTTTGGCTCAAGACCTTAAAACCCTGTGTGTGCTGGGTTCAACTCCGTGGCCTCTGAAAATGAACACTGCTAAAGTATGTTACTTCTCATGGGATGGGTTCTAATTGTCTTGAAAGATAAATGGGCAATGATGTTCCACAACACGGGATCTCTTTTAGTATATAGGTGAAAATATTTAGGCATTAGCAGTGATGTTTCTGCACTTTTCTACAGTGAGATTAAGTTAGCGTGTACGTGTACAGAACCCTCTCCATGAACAACTGCCAAGTTATTGTATTATTCTCTAACTGACATGACCGTAAGTGCCCAGAACTAATGCCAAAGACCAATCCTAAATTTACAATGTGTGTAGCTATTTTTCTAATTAACCTTTTTGTTTGTTTTAATTGTGATGAAATTAAATGTGTATTCTGAGGGAAATCAAATAAAACATGGTCTTTTGGGGACAGAATTCTGAATTAATTTGTCAGTGTTATGACGATAATGAATTCCCAGGTGACTTGGAGGCGAGTATGGGACATAAGAGTTTACGTCGTCGTAAGAATGTGAAGGGACTGTGGATATTGGCATCTTCTCCAGTGAACATAAAGTCACGTTTTGTGTACAGCCTTAAATCACCTCATCCTCCCCCCCGTGTCGGCAACATGACTCTTTCTGCCCGGCTCCTGCAGCATTAAAGGCTGCCAGTACATTTCAACAGTTGGACATTTTAAATATTTAAGGGAGAGACTGTAACTAATAGGTTTAACTTTAACATGTCAAAGAGAGTGTCTCACTTAAAAAAAGTAGACATTTGGCTGCTGCTGCTGTTTTTTCCTTGCAACTCATCCATCTTAACTGTCGCGTGGTCGACTGAATTGATTGAATCTAACGTGTCACCCGCAGTGGAAAAATGTTACTTATGCATGCAAAGCCAGTTTATTCAGGTAAACTCTGCGCTGTCAGCCCCTTCCAGGCAGTGGCCTGTTGTTTAAAACGGTTCATATTTCTGTTGATTAACAAGGGCCCTTTTTTTAGTATAATTTAAAAAACAGAAAACAAAATTGTGTCACTTGAAACGGTGTCAAAAGGATGGTGGCGCCCTAATTAATGGTCATTCTAGCCCCAGCTTTGAGTTACACCGGAGCGGACTGTCAAGCAGATAACCCTCTAAGAGGAATGTCACCTGCGTCAGTCCCAGAGATGCAGGCTGTAGCTCGTGCTCGTGGATTTATTCATCCAATTCTCCAGGACTATTTGAAGCGGTTTTTAAGAATAATGAATGCTGTTTTAAATTGAAAAAAACTTTGTAAAAAAAATTACATTTTGATTGATGTAGGATGGCCTCCTCAAATGGGAAAGGTGACAAAGTGTCCAAATTTGAGACTTTAAAACTTCTGGAGAAATGCAGCAAGGAAAGAGACGACGCCATGCAGAGGGAGAGCGTTCTCCGAGAGAAGCTGCGACTGTACGAGTCAAGGATGCGCTCCACTGAGGCTGTGAAACAGAAACTGAAAACCTTGACCATGGACAACAAGGAGCTGAGGAAACAAGTGAAGGCTCTTCGGACTGAAATTGGACTTGAGTGCAGCCCCAGGTTCAATGGCAAAACCACAAAGGACATAATCAATGACTTGCATGAGAAGGAGCGCGAGTGCAGTTCCATGGTGGAGAAGGCCGGGAAGCTGAGCCTGACCATCGATGAATTAACCTCAGAGCTGGCAAATACAGTCACTTCTAAAACTCTGTTGGAAGACCAAGTCCAGTCCCTGCAGCAGAACCTCAAGGACATGACCAACAATCAGCGGCGCCTGCTGAAGCTGTGGGAAGACAAGAAGGTGCTGCGGGAGCAGCTGGCCCTGCCCGCGATCACACAGAAGCCCGGTCAGAAACCATTTATCCACAAAGCAATACAAACCGACATGTCCATCAGCTCATCCCAAAAGCTCCCGGTCAATGCTTTCGAGACCAAGCCGATGTCTCGGGACAGCGACACAAAAACTGTTTTGGATAAGCACCCTTTTCCAACCTATGGGAACGGCTTTCATCACGACAAGAAGGCTTTCATGTTCGATGAAAAGAAAGGGATTCAGAATTGATCGACAGAATGGAGAGAAACCACTAACTTTGCTTCAAGAAGAATTGGTTCATCATGTAAATTGATTTTGTGTTAGTAGAGTATTTATTAATTAAATGTTTTTAAACTAACTTTAGCAATTGCTTGTACTTTTCAGTTTACAGGGGCCAAACTGTTTGACTCTACTATATTATTATGATCATCATTATTATTATTATTATTACTGTTGAGCAGATTTTCAGTAAATGCATGTAGGTGTGTGCCGCTGGCATCAGGCAGTACGAAGGGCAGCTATGAGCGCGGGTCCTTCACAGGTCTTTTGAGTGCATGTGGCGCGATATGAGAAAGTGAGCAGAGCCGCAGTCTGACAGCCGGAGAACCGGACTCAGTAAAAACCTCCGCTCGGCTCATCGATCAAACCCAGGAACATGTTTTCTACGGAGCAGAGCTGCTGGTTCATCCGGAAGGTGAGTGCTTTGCCTCCGGGAAACAGTTTCCTCTCCGAGAAGTTGAATGAAAGAAAACGTCTCGCTTGTGCTAGCTAAAGTAGCCTTTATGTTTATGCTAACGTAGCTAACAGGCTAACTGGTTAGTTGGAGCGAAGAAAGCCCCGTTAAACGAACAAGTGACGTTTCATTACGTTAAAAGGTGTTTCACAGCCTATCGACGCTGTGCTGCTCAGTTTGTCTTGTGTTATCAAACTGTCACAACTTTCATACTCAACGTTTTGTCCAGGGTAATAATGTCTCTGAGGAATTGTAATTATCCCTTTGGTGCATTACTGTTGCTCATGTCAAAGATAAGTCAAAGGTAAATCAAAGGTAATCAATGCAATCACCATTTCGAATATATTTACAATATATAATATAGAATTTATGAAAATGTCATTTTCATAACACATAGCTGTGTCTGTTTACTTGGCAAAATGTTAAATATAATGAATTGTGACAAAAATAATACAAATAGACGATATGAAAGTACCTTTAAGATATAATGTAAGGTTTTAGTACATAGAACCTCCTTATGCAATACTGTTTATTTTGCTTTGGGTTTGTGATGAGGACTTGATTAAAAAAAAGAAAAATTAAATATTTTATCAGATTGATGCCAAAGAAGTAACATGCTTCATTAACTGTCTTCTCTTTCAAGGTGATTTGCTGGAGAGCTGCGGCCAGTATTGCCTGGGCTGTCCTGCTGTTGCCACTCACCACATCGGTCTTTGTAATCCTCAGCCGGTTCAGTCTGCTCCACCCCATTCACGCGATATCAGGTCTGTCCACACGCTCATTTAACAAGATCTGACCAAGAGCTGGTGTATGAAACGATGTATGACGCTGCCACTTCTCTCTTTACCTGCAGAATGCTTCTCCCTACTCATGAGTGCAGGTCCCATCTTCTCCTTCATCCTGCTGTTTGGAGTGGTCCTCATGGTGGGCTTCCTGAACCTGGAGTATTATACACGTGAGTGGCATGAAAACAGTGTGAATCTGAATTTCTTTGCTGAGATTGAGAGTTGTTTTTTGTTGTCTCTCTTCAGTCATCCCAACCATTGCATGCTCAAAAATGGCCCTGCTGGGACAACTGCTTCACCCTCGTCAGATCTTAAACTCCCTTGCCCACTGCATCATGGGAATAGCTGTGGCCTGGTCTTGTGCCGTCATTGTTGGTGGCAGATATGAGATGCTTGGTTCCCCGTGCACACAGAGTGAAGGGTAGGTGGCTGTCATGTAAAATGATCACATTCAGCTTTACATGCCTCAGCCATGTTCTAACGGCTTGTGTTCAACACTAACAGTTCATCTCAGATGTGTCTGAATGAATATAACCTCATCCTCCTGCTGTCTGGAGCCTTTGTTGGACTCTCTCACAGTATGCTGGGTGTGATCCACAACATGAACTATGTCTCCTTCCACACTGTTCAAGTAAGGGATCTGTTTTCTTTTATGAAAAGACTTGGATGCAGAGTGACAGTTCGATTGTAGCTTATTATTTTATAATAATAAACACAAACAAAAATGTCTCACAGAGTTCCGCTCAGTCATTGTTCATTCTCGTCTTTTGTTATTTCCTCAGCAATACAAGTACCTTCGCTTCAAGGGATCGCTGTCTCTGGTGGTGAAATGCAGCGCCACTCAAGCACTTTACTCTGTCAGGAACTTCATTGTTGTGTATTTCTTTTTGGGTGAGTGACATCTGTTTTCAGAGCAGTAACGCCAAAATACTACGTCCTGCAATGACTTCATGCTTTCATGAAGCTACTGATGTCGGGAATAACATATTTGAATTGTATAATAACAGGATACATTCCAAAAGTATGGATCTGTAAAACACTGAATCTTCATTTGAACAGGTCAGTATTTATTTATTAAATATATATGTAAATATGTATTAAGATTTACACAGGCATGTTTATGTGCAACCTCCTCCAGCTCCACCCACCCTCTTGACAGCATAGCAGGCCTGTTGGATCTCTCGCTGCTCTACCAACTGTGGATCAGTGCCACCTTCCTGCTCTTTACATGGTACATCACACTGCTGCTCTTTAGGATCTTTGTCACTGAGGTATATTTCTTTCATACACTCATTTAATATTGAATCTTGAGGATTTCATTCTCAAGAAGCCATAAGTTATTTGAAAAGTTTGTTATCTACAGGTGTACAGTTTCCCAGTGCAGTCTTCTTTTACTGAAGATGCCCACCAGTGTCTACCCAAAGTCCTGACAGACAAGCAGCCAGTTATACTGAAGGTGGGTAAAACACAGCCAGGTTGACTCTTAGTGCTGTGCTTGCTTATTACTGGATTAGTGGATTGCTTAAGTGTGTTTTATCATTCGTCCCTCCCCAACCTTAGTTCCTAGCACTGCAGGATTTGGCTCTGCTGTCTCAACACTCCCCATCCCGGCGCTGTGAGGTCTTCAGTCTGAGTCAGCCAGGTCGGTATTATCATCATCTAAGAACAGGTCCTTCTTTATACTGCTTCATTTTCCCTGTGACACGCCTCCAGACATCCAGATTGTATTTCTAAGCTGCCTGCAACAGAAGATAACTGTAACCACGATATTTCGAATCGTCTTTCTCAGGTGGCCACCCTCACAACTGGAACGCCATCAGTCGGGAGTGTCTGTCTCTGCTGGCTGATCTGACCCAGAGACTTGTTGCCTATCACGACACGGTGGCAACCAACGGCAGGGCCAAGTCGCTGTCGACTGGTAGCGAGAGGAAAATTTCATCTGAGACATCAGGTGGGGAGCGTTTGATCTGTAAAGAGCCTGATGTACTATGTGTATCTATGTTGTAGTACAGCACCAGTATAACTATTGTATTGCTCATCTTTGTCTCTTATGGATTTTTTTCTTTTAATCCTAATCCTATCCTGTGTGTGAAATTTTTCAGTGACTTCGGGTCCTGAGGACTTCATGTCCCCGAGGCCCACTCTGCTGATGAAAACTCCAGCTTCAGTCTTCGCCCGCTCCATTGTTGGAGGCCCCCAGAGTCCCTTGACAGCCCCTTTCACTCCTGACCTGGATAGCCCCTTCGCCTCTCCGGCCCTGCGCCGCCTCACCGCTCCAGTAGAACAGTGCTCACCGTGGCATGGCACGGTTCAAAGCCCACACATCATGAGGAGGGTGCCGAAACTCTGGTCCACCTCCACAGGTGAGAGACCAGACAGATAAGATAATGGACAGCCGACTGAGTCCAGCTTCGTGGTCTCATGTGAGGCTTAATTCTCTTTGTCGGTTTAGATTCTCAGGTCAATGGCAGCCCCCCACCACCCTCCCCTGCCTCAGTCCCCAGTCCCCAGCAGGACCCCTCTAAACCAAGTCTGCTGACTCAGTTCCTCCAGAACAGAAGAGAACAGGTACTGCAGTTGTCTTCTTCTCCTTATTCACATGACAATCACACTAATCCCTTTTGTCCCTGTGGTGAGGCTGTGTGCTTTAAACAGACTTAATACAGATGGACGACATGTCTCCAAATCAACATTTGGATGCATTAGTGAGGTTGGACTGAGCTAAAATGACAGAAATGTATTTGATGTGTACTACTGTTGAAGGCCGTGTTTCTGACCTACCCTTCAGCCAGCGGGAGGCTGTCATGTCGTCCATCTTTATTTACAGTCAGTAGCTTCAGAGATGAGACAGGGCTGTGACTCCACCATCACTATTTTGTGTGTACATCCATGATTTGTGCTGTCTGTGTCGGCTTCTTCTGATACCACAACAACTTTCGCTTAATTGTCCCATTCAGGTTAAAAATTTCTTGGCAAAGCGAGTGCTGATAATGTATTTGTTTAACAAGGTAAGGATGTGTTGCATGTGCATGCTTTCTCTTTTAGGCGTCTGAGGAGCTTCCTGCGTAATAATTCATTTTTTTAATTTTAACATTTCCACTTGGTAGTTTTCACCCATTTAATTCCTGGTCAGGCCTTATAGTCTCAGGCATTACTAACGTAGCACTCTTTCACACATTAAGCTCTAACTTGCCTCACTAATGACATAACTTAAATGTTGAGTGTTCTATCTTTAATTGCATATTTTCCTTCATGTAGAAACTAGTTGGTGTGCCTGTTTTCTTCATGAGGTGTCTGTATGTCCCTTTAATCATGCATGTTGTAGTGTAGTCTCACTAAATGTTGTACAACTAGCACAGCAATGAATAGAGCATACATATACCTCCACCAAGGCCCAACAGTCTCCCAGTGGAACGACAGTTAATTCCACTTTGCATCAAAATTTATGCACTAATGAAAATAAAGAGAGAAATCAAGAAAACGTAACCACCTTGGTTGAGGTAACTTCTGGATCTGCAATAATCAATAAGAAAAACCTCCTGCTCACTCACACTGTGTCTTGCAGCTTCCAGAGGCCTCCAGTCAGGCTCTGTTTGCTGACAGCCAGGCTCACATCTGGGCTTTAGAAGGTAGGACGAGCTTCTTCACTGCTTTCACCTGAAGTGGATGCAGCTTCCAGACTCACTCATTATGTCCTTGTGTGCTCCTTTAGGACTGTCTTACCTGGTTCAAGCCTCCTTCTCAGAAGACCAGTTTGGGGTTGTACAAACTACGTTACCCAGCATTCTCAGCTCTATGCTGTTCCTGCAAGAGGTGAATTAGTTTCACGTGTAATTATAAAAATGGGCACGTGTCCCCGCCTGTGATAGAAATAACACACAACACAATGCTGACACCTAATGACCAATTTTGTGTACTGCAGCAGCACCCTCCCTGA
The DNA here is from genome assembly GCA_016785235.1 of Pseudorhombus dupliciocellatus. Classification (NCBI taxonomy): domain Eukaryota; kingdom Metazoa; phylum Chordata; class Actinopteri; order Pleuronectiformes; family Paralichthyidae; genus Pseudorhombus; species Pseudorhombus dupliciocellatus. Next base: position 2,110,528 of record JAFBJW010000050.1, read on the forward strand.
GCTGTTTGCGCACTTACAGCCCTGTGCTCCTCCTCCTCTCCAGGCTGTAGATCGTCACTTCAAGCTTCCTCACGCCTCCAGCAAACCCCTCAGGTCGACCAGCAGCATGGGAGACTCCAATTACAAAACACTGCGCTTCGCTCTCAGGGCCACACTCAAGACGGCTATCTACAGGATAACAACCACTTTTGGAGAACACTTAAAGTAAGACCTGTTTTCAAATGTAAACTCAAATCTTTCTGTGACGTGTGTTAATTTCTCATATGTGTTTAATCCTCAGAGCGGTTCAGATGTCAGCAGAGCACCGGAAAAGACTGCAGCAGTTCCTGGAGTACAAAGAATAACACGCCTGATTCTGGTGGCTTCTGTGCCTTTGGATTCTTATCAGTGTCAACTCATTGGTTTACAAGAGCCCATGATAGTGCCTCTTTTAATATTTATGCACTATGCTCAGGAGGATTGTATTCGATATGCTAGCTCCTGCATACATACATGAGGATGAGGGGTGTGAAAGACTCACCTCGTGTGTTTGGGATCTCTGAAACCAGCCGACTGCACGGATCAGCAGTTGGGTTGTTGGTTTCATTTGCACCTCAAAACAATGTGACTGTAATGTTAGAGTTGGGTTGATTGGGATGAGTTGTAGATGGCTGTTTATTCCGCTTTAATGACATCTGCTTAAATTATATCCTTGTGATTTCCTTTAACATTTTGTACGCACTAAGGTGCGCAGCTTGTGTTGTGTCCGATTGGATCATTGGATTGGTTTGTCAGTGTTGAGTCAGATTATTGTGTTTGGTTGTGTTTGGTTACAGTTGTGGGTCACTACCAACATGAGTTTTCACTCAGCCTTGTTGAATAAAAACTTCATAAGATCATGTGTCAGGATTTTGTCCATGAAAGTAGAAAAGGTATTTATGATAAAATAGTAAATTAAGTATACTAACTTGTTAATTCATCCTTAAAAGAGCTAATTTAAAATCCATTAGTTTAGACTCTGCACTTAAACTTGGTAATAGAACAAGGACTCATGGTTCAAAACCTGAATATCCAAGTGCAGTAGAAAGAACGAGCCAGTGAGACAACTGGGACATCAAGAGCACTGTCTTTTTGTTTATTGCACGAATCGTAGATATTTCCAACTGAACTGGTAGAATGCAACATTAGGCAGTGGTGGAAGAAAATGTCCATCAAAAGCCTCATTATGTATACAAGAAAAAATAGCCTGTGGGAAAAATCCTGGATGGAATTGTCTCAAATGATGGATCAAGGTATAGAAAGAAAAATACTGTTTATCGGGGGGAGGAGACGAGAAAGAATCAAAACTTCAATACTAGAAATGACAATGATTCTTTTCATCAACAGACGAGGATTCGTTAAGGGAAAACACGGTGCTTCAAGTCTTTTAGTTTTCTCTGGAATTTAAAAGTATTTTGTCCTCATAAAGAATATAAACCTCTGCATCAATACCAATCAAATGTTTCAACTTTTTTTCTTCTTTGAAGTCAAACAGCATTTGCTAAAGTATTTTTTTTTTACAGTTTTAATATATATTTATATATGTACATATAAATTCAACTAACTAGAGTTCTCATAGAAAATGAGAAAAGCTGGACTTTATCGCTCTCACACAACAAATGACTGGCAAGCATAATCGACCCCGCCGACCCCTGTCCCCTCCTTTAAGCCAACGGTAAGAACGCCACAGCTTCCACTCGCAAATTTCTTCTGAAAAAAACTATCACTCTGCAATTGACCGGAGAGGTTTCGCACCAAAGCCAGAGTGAATTCTCGTAAGCAGTGTTGCAACTGCGACTGATCCGGGTCGGCCCAAACCCAGTCCATTCCACGTGCTGAGCGCCGCTGTCACGCTCAGAGAGCTGAACTCAACATTTCCCGTCAAACACGGGTGTCGGGATGGACAGTGACTGGGGGTGGAAGAGGAGGGATGACGAGGCAAGGCTGGTGGAAGCAAAAAGGGAAACCTCAAATCAACAGAAGTGAAGTGCAAAACACCCCCTCAAAAAGAAAATAACCTACACTGTGAACTTTCAAGTGAGGTACAGGGCATCAGCCTAGGCACCTCGCCAATGAAGCGAAACCCTCAGTGTGTTTTGTGAATGTCTCAAACTAAAGCATCCCTGATTCAAAATGCAGTCAGTAGTGAGGGGGGCGGGGGCAGCTGAGGGCAGCCCTATGGGAGCAAACAAGGGACGAAGGAGATTAACTGCTCAGGCTCCTGGTCAGAAATAAGTACGAGTCTAGGGCGCTGCAGTGAGGGCCACTGTGGGGGGGGGGGTCCCTCTCTCAAAGCTCTAACGTTAAAGGAAGTCACATTTTGGGGATGGTTGAAGGTGGCGAGTCTACACTCTTCCTCCCTGCAGAATCCCTCTTCATCAACACTGAAAACAAAGAAAAACACTAAGAGAGAGTGTGCTGGTGATGTGTGGCTTCCTAGCAGGTGCGTGGAGTTGGAGATGCTCGCTGCCAAACACGCGCGGTACAGACTTCTGGGGCTGAGAGGAGCATAGCGATGATGTATGGATGAGCCGGGGGCCTCCGAGTGGTTTATAGGGACGTGAGCAATAACTAAACCTTTTTGTAACAAATCTCATAAATGAGGATCAGGAAGTGTGTATGCGGACTGAGGAGGCCGTGTGACAGCGTATTCAGGTAAATGTATGTGTGTGTTGGTGTGTGTGAGAGTGTGTAAAACAAAAACACCCAAAGTCTGTGGCTCGCCAGTGTTTGAGTGTGCCAGTGTGTCAATAGTGCTTGCCTATGTGCATCAATTCAAGGGCAATAAAGAGTGTGTGTGTGTGTGTGTGTGTGTGTGTGTGTGTGTGTGTGTGTGTGTGTGTGCGTGGCTCAGGAGGACATGCACTGGACATGATCTGGACCTCCCTCCTCTTCATCAGAGGAATCTGGAGAGCTCCAGGACTCGTCTGAGTCTTGGTCGGCACCCTCTCGACGAGCCTGGATCACGACAAAGAGGAAGAGTGGATAGTCAAAATGAGACGAGGACACAAACGAAGCTTTGTATCTTTGCAACTAACGTGATCGCTCTTTGCCCAATACATAACTGAAAGCTCACCCTGGCAGGCCTTCTGTTCCTCATGTGTCTCATCAGAAACCACAGCAGCTGGGTGTCGTACTGGTCGCCGTGGCGCATGCTGTCTTCATCGCGCTCCCGCTTGTTTTTTTTCATCACCTTAAACACAAGAAAGCCTTGATTAGACATGTTTAATGTGAAAATGTTAAATTTATGACACTCAAACTGGGATAAGCATCTGTTTTATATCAGAGAGAACACGAGGAGCAAAATACCTCCTTGAGACCCTTGAGTCCTGTGGGACTTTCGGCAGTGGGGGCCCACAGCTTGATGTCGTGGTCTAACCCACTGGTGGCCATGCCTGGCAAATGGGGATGAGGCTCCAAACAGTTCACCTGTGTTTGTTGAGTGGAGAGAGAAGGACTGAGGGTTGTCTGCGAAAATTATGTGGAGGTTTTTACAAAATTATATTAAACTCAAATATGATTTCCAATATTCGATTTGACTGACCACTCCCCCTCGGTCTCCTTCCATAAACTGGACGATCTGTGCAGAGTTCTTGTCCCACAGGTAGATGTGACCACAATCACTGCCACTGACTACGAACTCGCTGCACGGCCCGTAGAAGTTTACCCCCTTCACTGTTGAGAGGTGATAAAAATTAATACATTGGATTTTTATGCACAAGGCTGGTAAATGTGTCCTGTGGGGCTGTGACTAAATTGAATGAACACCTGTGGCATTGTTACGGTGCCCCTTATATTTCCTGCGGTAGTCGGCCCCGTCGCTGTGGTTGGAGTCAAACAGGTAGATGTCCTCATCATTGTAACTGGCCAGGAGCTCTACACACAGAAAAAGAAAACAGACATTTCTTCATTTATTCTAATGTCATAAATGCAGGTTGGATGATCTTGACATGTTAATGGAGTTGAGATCTTTTTTCCTTTTGTTTTTCCAAGTTAAACTGTTTGATCTAGATAGGCCCTTTAAGCAGGCATCAAGTTCAGGCCTTGTTATTTTAAATAAATAAGATAAGATAACTGAATGAGAAATTACAGGACAAGGACAATAAAATCAAATGAAAGAAAATTTAAATCAGACCAAGAGGATATTAGAAGATTGACTGTCATATTTGCTTGTGACAGGAAATGCATTGTAAGTTTGTTATTCAATTAATCTAATCATTTAAATGTTTAAGTGTATTTTCATCATGCTGGTGATTTACCTGTGCCATCGTGACTGTACACAAGGCAGGTTATGTTGGTTTTGGACTCACTGGAAACCAAATGTGAAGGGCAAAACTTTTTCAGTACGCCATTGTTATCGTTCTCATTAATCTTCCTCTGGTCATAGATCCTACAGAGGGTGAGGAGAAGAGGAAGTGAAAACAGAAATAAGTATTAACGTCTCAAAGACCAGAGTTAGATCTACTGCAACCCATTTGTAATATAATTCAAATGAGGAGCTGGACACTGGTTCCTACCTGACGTACTGATCTCTCCCTCCCACAGCAAACTGCTGAGTCTTTGCTGGGTTGACGTAGATGGTGTACAGCCCAACCTTTTTATCACCCTCCTTTACAACTGCCAGTTTACTGCCACACAAAGTGAAAGAAGGTATGAGGAAAAGAACAAGACCATAAAAATCAAGAGGACTAACTTATTATTTGCCTTGGAGTCGCTCTAGAGTAACTTAATTATGCCACTTTGTCCACCTACAAAAACACTATTTACATTTTTAAATGTGGTAAACTATTAGCCTCACTCACTTGGCAGGTCGGTCCAGACGCAAGTCAATTCCAAACACCACAGCGTCTTCTCCAGCAGACAGAAAAGAGCAGGGAGAATCTGGCTCGAGGGCCAGCTGAAATGAAAGTAGACATTCACAAGAGTGGGAGGATGCACTTCATTAACAGGCCATACATTTGGTACTAAGACTCACCTTGTGCGCTGCCCCTTTGTGCTGGGCCACCCGCTTGGTGTTCTTGCAGCGCTGTGTGGCAGAGAGCTCCGCCACGCGGATCTGACCATCTCGAGCACACATGGCCAACGTGGAGTCTCCACTGTGAGGCAGGAACTTGGCCTGTGTTGATTAAGGGCAGAGCGCCTGTATTATAGTCTTCATTTGCTACTGCTTTAAGTCCATTAAATCATTACTATATTACCAGAAAAGTTCAGCAAATGTTAATGATCTATAAATAATTCAGTTGATGTATTGAAGAAAATGCTGAATCCCTGACCTGAAAGACGTTGCTCTTGTGACCACTGTCAAACATCAGCTCAGCGTGGCGGATGGCCCAGTTCCAGATCACAACTCTCAGGTCATCGCTGCCTGATGCCAGGCGAGTGCCAGAGGGGTTGAAGTGCAACGTGTTGACGCAGCCCGTGTGCTTCTCCAGGCGGCCCTGGAGCTCCAGCCTCTGCACGAGGCCTCGGGCTGCACACACACGCCTCACAAACTGATGCGAGTCCCTGCCGATCTCCCTGGAGCGCAGTGAGGGCACAGACCGCCATATAGGCCCACGGAGTTCACAGAGCTCTGCTCCCAACCACGCTTCCATGGCCTCATCATCGTCGTCATCATCATCTTTCTGTTCTTCTTCATCATCCTCATCGTCATCCTCGTCTGAGGTGGACGAGTGGTTAGGGCCACCGCCTGGTCTATTCCTCTTTCTTGCTGCCCTTCTACGACCATCTTTGTCCTTTGACCTCTCTTGTCTGCCTCCCTCACTCTCTCTTTCACCATCCTCAGTCAGGGAGTAGAGGCCGCTGCCATCCATGCTGTCTGTGTCTTCCTCTTCCTCCTCGCCGTTTGTGCCTGTCTCGCCTTCTACACTGGGCATCGGCTTGTCTCCAGACATCTCGCCTGTTTCTTTGGGAGCTACAGAAATAGGGAAAACCAGAGCCAAAGCAAAAAAGAGGTCAGGATAACACTGTCTTAGTGGGAGATTCAACAAAATGTTGGCAAAAAATCTACTGTTAAGATGGATGGTAGGATGGATAGCTAGATAGGTACATTATTCAAACCAAAATGGGAAACTGTTGTGTAGCAGTAGCTACAATATCTGCATGAAAGCAGCAAATAATATAATACAGTTATAAATACTATGTAATAAAAAATAAAAGACAACAAAAGGATTAAAAGGATCAAAAGGAACAACAACCCTGCCCTATAAAAAAAGCAATATATATAGTGCAGGTAAAGTAGGATAAATATAAGGTGCTTTTCTAAGATGGAACAACAGACATGGTGTGACCATACTAAGAAACTGTACATTATTTCAAAAGTTTAGTTGTTATTGTACAATGTTATGTGGTAGTACAGATTTCCTACATCTATCCCTCCGACAGCAGAGCTGGTGCAGCCTGTGGGAGAAGGAGCTCTGCTGTCTGTCTATAGTCTGATGGAGCAACGAAATGCTGCTATACTACTCCAGTAATGTAAGAATTAAGATAAAACAAGCTGAAATAAAATAATCCATAAAGAGTCCCACTATGGGGAAATGTGCCATGCTATGTTATGGAAAGAAGAAATAAAGGTGAGAAAACAGAAATATAAAAACACAAATCGTGTGTGTGGCTGTATGTGTATGTATATATAGTGTAAACCGTATATATTTCCAGTGTTGGAAGGATTGCGCATGTTGATGTAAGTTACTGGAATTGTACACCAAGTCTTTAGGAGTTACCATCTTGAGAAGAAGACTGTGCTTGTCCTTCATTGCTCCCAGAGGCATCTCCCTGATCTTCTCCGGGCTCCTTTTCATCAGAGGAACCTGTTGCGAGCGAAACACAACGAGCTGAGGTCAACAGTTAGCGAGGAAGAGCAAAACACCAGTTAAGAAACAGTGTACTTTTCCTCCGGGAGCAGCGCTGATCCCTTACCGTTCAGCGCAGTTGATCTGCCGTTAGCCTCAGCCATTCTGTCCCCTTGGTCCTGCGTGGACCCGAGGCAGCTCCTTCGGCTGTCACAAACAAACACAACACGCTCGGTGAGGTGCTCAGATAAAACACGTGAGAAGTTTCAGATGACTAATATACACCCGCTGCCATAAACAACAACAGTGCTTAGCACTTTCGCTTCCACGCTAGCATCCAGGCTAACGTTCCTGGAGGCACACAACGACGGAAACAAACTTGCTTGCTTGCTCTCGGGCCCGTGTAAAAAAAAAAATCCCCGATGTGCCTTGAGGTGTCTCACCCAGCACCTCCACCCACTGCCGCTATGGCCAATGGGGGGTAACGCCAACTAGCATGGCTGAGGCTGCGATATATTATCCGCTGTCAGTTCCGCTTGACGACCGAAGAGCTGCTCGTTAAGAGGCTAGCGCGGCTAACTAGCATGGCTAACGTTACCTTTACTCGAAGGCCCGACGCGGCGCACTTGTGACTCTTCGTCCTTAAGTCTCGTCTCCAGCAAATGTCGTGTCTCCAGATCAGAGGCCTCCGCTGGGGCTAGTGGCCCGGTGAACGCACGACATGAGGTCGGTGACAAGAGCCCCACGCAGGTTTCCTCCACGGCTTTCTGTTTATGTTTTGACGCTTCAGCTTCTTTATTACCACTTCTACTTCCGGTGTCGCGTCGCTCTCCTCATCACCGGAAGTTGACAGAGGAGACACGCTAACGATGCTAACAGTAGCTTTTGAGCACTGCTGCTGTGACAGGGTCAGTGTAAGTGAGTGAAAGGGATGTATTTGCAGCATCTCGGCGATTCATTTCACAACTGTGTTCAATGTGAATTGTGCAAAGTTTTTTCCTTAGCTACCCAGGAATGGGACCTTTAAATATTTAAATACTTTATTGAGCGGGTCCTCTTTACGGAGGCAGCCATGCTGGTTTAATACCAAACGAGAGTGATACCTTTTGAATATGACAGAAAATACAGAAAGAAACTAACTCAGAAAGGTTTGGTTTTTACTGTTGTGGTTGTGACAGCATTGCCCACTCGGGGGCAGTGCAATAAACTGTAAACACTTTCAACACTTGGACAAGTTGAAAAAGCATTGGCAAAACACAAAAGTCCATAGGTGACATAACCTGACCTAACCTAAAACTGAACCTAACCATACTTATTCTAACTTAACCTAACCTCACCTGGCATAACCTAAACCTAGCCTAAACTAAGATAAGATCAGCTAAGCTTACCTAAAATAAACCTACTTAAACTACAATAAACTAAGAGTAGACAGCATAACCTGATTTAACCTAACCTCCCCTCACCTCACCTAAAATAGGCTAAACTAAGGTAAAACCTTATGTAATCTAAGATTAGATAATATAGCGCAACCTAACCTAAATAATGCAGTCACCTCTTCTGACCTCAGTTACCAGACATTAGGCCTTGTTCATGAGGAGTGACTTGTCACAGCTGTCACACTGACACACGTTAATGGTATAATAGTTTATTCCATGGTGGTGTTTGTGTAAGATGCAACATTGTGAATTTAACTGCCACAATACAGAACTGACAATGTGTTTGTAAATATATAATCTGATATAGTGTGGACATTATATTGTCATTGCATTATATGATTTATTCTGTATTTATAGCAACAGCATGAGAGTATATTCCCATTAATGCGATCATTGTCTGAGGAAACATCTGGCTCTCCCACACAGGGTGCAATATGATGGGATCCCTCGGCTTCCTTCCTGTGTTTATGTCACGAGCTCACTGACAGTGATCTACAGCGTTACATCTAAATCCTGTGGCAGGACCATGTGCTCCTCTCTGCCTCGGTTACATCCCCAACTCTTTTCTATCTGGTTATATTGAAGCAACGAGATCACAGCACGCCTGCCTCAAAAAACTCAGATTCTAGTCACCTGTCAAAGCCGTTTATAATCCAAATGGAATGTTAGCTGAGGTGTGGGGGGGAGGTTTACTCAGAAACACAGTCACACACAGCTGCTCATAATTGCTGGAACTTACAGCCGATTGAGTAGTTGACCAAGAGAACTTTAATTTCAAACCACATGAATGGTAAATGTATCATCTTTATCAGGTATTCACATTTCAATTTAGAAAGCAGGACTACACCTCCACCAGTACCATACTAGTACTACTACACTCACTACAATTAATACTACTACTACTAGTAATTCTACTGCTAATAATAATCATAATTCTGTCTTAAATGATAAATTATCTTATTATCTTAACTTTCTGTTTGAATGAACTTTTAAAATATAGTTTATTTAAAACGTTATTTTAAATGACATGTTTATGACTGTTTATGACTATATAGTATTTAAAGCACTGTGAGCTGCAGCTCTTGATAGAAAGTTCTATACAAATACCATGTCTAATAATAATTATTGTTTTTATTAGTTTGGACAGAGGAAATGTGTGTTGAAGAGTACAAGTGGAGAATACAAGTGATGGGAGTTGGGTCCACCCCTGAGGAAGCTGACAGAAGAAGGAAGGGGAAGTTGAAAGACAGACAGACAGACAGAGGGGGCTCCTCCGCTGAGCAGCTGTGCGTCCTCCGGAGCTCAGAGGGACCAACCCGCAGAGCCGAGCGCAGTTTTGTCTCATCGCCATCATGCACACGTTGGAGACGGGGACAAAGTTTCTGAGACACCAGCTGCATTGAACCGCTTGGTTTTCCCACCGACGACATGGAGCACTGGAGACAGTGCGCGCTTTGGCTGATCAGTTGCAACGTGCTGCCGGTGAACCACCGAGTGACCGCGGACAAGGCGCAGGTGTTCGACCTGGCGCAAACCCTGCGGGACGGGGTGCTGCTGTGCCAGCTGCTGAACAACCTGAGACCCCACACCATCAACCTGAAAGAGATCAACCTCAGGCCGCAGATGTCACAGGTGAGTCGACCTCTGTCTGGATGTTCTCTATCTGTCCTCCCTGTCCTTTCTCCTGTATCATTTTCTATCTGTCCTTTATCATATCCTTTATCCTGCAAGAAATGCTGTGCTTTATTAAATGTGTTGTGCATGATGGTGAGGCATTTTTAAAGCACATTTGATCAGGTTCCATCTGCCTCATTCACCAAGTCCCATCAATCTGGGAGCCATCATCTTTTCCTCTGGCTCCCTCTCAAACTGATAACTGTCACTGTAAACATTAAGGCCACACAGTGGCCTCTGTCAGACCCTAGCTGCAGAGATTATCTAATGAGGACCTGTCTTCAGCCATCTGCCACAAACGGACTTGCTTTCCGTGACTTTGTGAAGTCGGCCCTGCAATAAGTGACAGAGCTCTTAACATCCTCCTGCTTGGGAAACCCACACAAGTGGCGTTAGGTTCGACTGAGCAGCCTTTACTTATTGTTACTCCCGCTGCCGCTGGAGACGCCTGATAACATCGTGACTTTGATCTGCCCATTAACGCTGGGAACGCTGAGTATTTGTGCAGCAGCTTGTGGTTCGGCTCGCCGCTGAGACTGAAGCCCAACAAGTGTAGTTAGCTGAGTTCAGCACAAAGAGAAACTAGACACATTCTTACTGAGGATTATGGCTGTATCTTCTAACATAGTTCACATCACAGCAGCACTCTGACTTTTTTTAAGGGATGTTCCAGGATAATGAGTCAAAATAACTTCGAGTTCCAAGTAGCAGAGTTAAATTTAAATGTCAAGGAATGCATGACACGAAGCAACTGCAAGAAACTGCTTTTACACAAATAGAACTGATCATGTGCTGCTGGACTCCATTGTGTTTGTTTTTGACATTGTAGAAAATGTTCAGGTACTTTCTAAAAGACAAACTCAGAGACACTGTTTTTATTAGTTTTACTGTCCACACATCTTAACAGCAGGACAGATAAATGTCAGTTTGCGTTCTGTCCGTGCTCCGTCCATGTGCGACTACTTGCCTTTATCCTCTTGAGAGTGAAAGCGAACATGGGGCCTAAGATGCTGGACAATGGGAAGCCACAGCCTGCAGCTGTAGGCCATCTGACGATGGTTGGGAAAAGCATGTGTGCCAGATTTTAAAGTGGCCCTTCCATTGTGCTCTGCTGACCTGCGATCCTGGGAGTAGAATCAAGGGCGCAAAGGTAATGGAGTGGAGGGTGAGGGAGCAGTGTACTGTGATGATGTGGTTAAATGTACACACAGTAAATGTCGTGAATCATGAATGAACATGCTCTTATATTCTTAGCTTTTCGTACATTATTGACTTTATGTTTTCAGAGAGAAATGAGCGAACAACTGAGAGGAGTTTCCCCGTCTGCGAATAAATGGTGCAGCAAGAGATAAGATAAAAACAGACAACACGCTCAATTTTTACCCTCAGAGTAGAAATGGAAGCAAGAAGCTGTTCCAGGACCATGACTGTATTCAGGGGCATGAGGCCGGTGGATCTGTGCCCTTCCTCCGCAGAGGGGCCCAGAGGGCGGAGGAGTAATTACAGGCGCCTCCACGATGGCCTGATAAAAAGTGGCCTATCTGTTCCAGAGAATCTATTTACACATATTGTCGCTCAGTCATCACTTAATAAAGCACTTAAATGAGTTAAATGTGATGCTACTTGTTCACTACTTGAGTACTTTATAGTGTCAGTGATTTGTTTTGTTTAATTATTCAGAGCTTGATTCAAACATGTGTCTATACATGAAATATAAATCTACTGTATTTATATATCAGGGGTTAGGCTGACTGGAGACTCTGTGAATGGATGTCTGTATATATTAGCACTGTTAAGGTCCCTGATGTGTATCAAATAATTTATCTAATTATTGGGATCCTACAGGAAGATATTATAAATATGGTGGTCCATCCTGAAGCACACATTTAGAGAAAACAAACCTAACTCATAACCATAATGACACTGATGCTTTCAGTTTACAAGAATGTCTTTTCCAGCTTTGGCTTTTCAAAACATCCTGACTTTCCCAGAGTCCTTTGATATGATGTCACTGTGACTTGAGATAAATCTGTGGTCCTCAGGGTATTAATGAATTACAGTTACTTTAATTATGCAAAGATTAGCAAAGCTAATCGAGTTTGTTCCGTTGCCCTGTGCAGTTCCTGTGCTTGAAGAACATCCGCACGTTCCTGATGTCGTGCTCCGACGTCTTCGGGATGAAGAAAAGTGACTTATTTGAAGCCTTTGATCTGTTCGACGTTCGAGACTTCGGAAAGGTAACGCTCTCATCCATCGTCAGGTTTTTCTGTCACCACAAGAAAAATCAACCCTGCCTTTTCACACTGACACTCACACATTTATGTTGCATATGTTGAACTCTAAACCATGGGATATGGAGCGAGTCAGCGTTGTAGTGTGTTTGCCTCTGATGGAAGCAGGACGTATGTGTCTGAGTGTGTGTGTGTGTGTGTGTGAGAGTGTGCGCATTAGTTTAAAAGCATTCCATCTTCCCTCCACACATTACTGAGCATCTTTCGTGTGTGTGTGTGTGTGTGTGAAGGGACAGTTGACTCTGTTTTATTGCTGTGTTGTTGCTGGAGCTCCAGTGTTATCAGGTCAGTGGGTTTGTAGTGCACCTCTCCTCGCTGCTCAGTGGCCTCTCACTCGCAGCACAGCAGCCAGTGAATTAACTCTCCCTCACATTTCTTTACTCCAGTGCATTTGGTTCCTAACCTGACCTAAAGTGGTCAGGCACTTTATATAGATTTACGACGTGCAGCTTGTCTTAACAAAAACATTTTAAAACTTTAAAGGATTTATGTGAGTTATTTACAATACGATATTCACTTATATTGTTAGGTAATCTCATGTAGTTTTTTTCACATTTGAAGTCTGTCGGCAATGCGCAGAGAAGAGTATATCACTTGTCTATATTTGCTCATGTAACGCATGTTTACAATGTTTAAATCTCTCCCCTGCAGGGAGCGGAGAATGGAAAAGAGAGAGAACTCTAAGGGGGTTGCATGCTGAGCTTTGCGTGCAGTTACCCACAGACTGTTTCCTTTCCATTCAGTGTGTTATGTTCTAAAGAAGCTTCCAGTTAATCTGCCCACTGATAATCCTGCCGAGGAGGTGGTGCCTGCAAATATGTACAGCACATCCAAGCAGGGCTCCGTAATCTCAGTCATGTTAAAGAGTTGTCCATCAAGCAAACAAGCTTCCGGTGGGGCAAGATTGCAATGGCGTCATTTTGTGACCCCGCCCCCCCATCATTAGTTAAAATACGGCTGTTTGCAGGTTGAGTGATTGGTCTGGATTACCTCCAGGAAGTGTTGTACAGCTGAATGAGAAATGCTCAATCTCTTCCTTATTTTCCAGAAAACATCCAAAAGAGAACATCTCAAATCTCAGCCACGGCCTAATCCCCCCGCGCTGGGTTGTGCCAGCTCGAGCCGCAGACTGAGCATTAGTCCGCTGAATATCTAATGAGAGCTCTCTAACCCACATTCCTGCCGTGACTTACTACAGGCTTCACCTCGGGCAGCCACGCTCGCAGCTGCCTGCACGTCTGAGAGATGAAATGTGGTTTTCTTCTCTTGACTTTCAATGATACTTAATTCCGCAAAAGGCAAAATTCCAACAGAAACATGCAGGTACTTTTATTTATATAAATGTAATTGTTTCATTGTTTTTTTTCTATTTGGGGTGCAAAGTTAGTGAAAGCCCTGGAAAGTTAGATTTGGATTGACCAGCAGCGTTGGTGTTAATATATTTTCGATGGGTTGAGATAAAACCGCTTGTTTGTTTGCACCTTATATCCTCTTCCTGTGTGAATGAGTTGCTGCGGCTGTGGCCGAACACAGGTGTCTGGTTACATGAAATCTATTTTCATGATCTGTAGGGGAGTGTGAAAACTGCAAATAATTAATTATTTACAGCACTCAAACTTCTGCCTTTACTGAAACAAAAATAAATGAGATGATCTCACTTGTCAGTTGTGTGCGATACACCTGAAACACGCCTGAAGGTCACAAGAGAATTTAGAATAAGTTAAAATGAGATAAAATACTTTTATAAATAGAAAATGTCAAATGTATAATTACAGTTTAAAATTGAATGCTGCTGCACATCACACATATTAAAAGAAGATAGTTGAATAATAATTAGAAACTCAATAAGAAAATAGAGACGCTTCAGATCTTCAATGAAGCTGGAAGAACTCACAAACCTTTCTTTGATTTATGAAACAGTGGTAAGACGTGTTCAAAATGACTTCTCACGCTTCACTCGCCTGATGATGCGAGTTGCAGCCACGTATGAAGAAAGCTCGCCGTGGTTAGTGTTGCCAACCCCCTCCCCCCAGAGTAACGTGTATGTGCTGGTTGTTAATTGTTGTCTTTAGTCAGATGAGAAAAAACTGCAGTATTTGTCTTTTACAAACAAAAACAACATGTGTATTCATTTATACAGTGCTGGGGTGAGTTTGTGTTTCAAGCTGCCTTTTTGTGTTTGGCCCACTGAGGATGGACTCTCTCTCTGTCTTCCTCCAGGTGATGGACACGCTGTCTCTGCTCTCGTACACAACAGTTGCAAAGCAAGCAGGATTCAAGTAAGTGAAAGTATATTTGACGTCAGTGAATCTTAGTAAAGCTTCTATTTCTTGTTTTCTCAAAGCTGCATGGATCAATCTGTAATGTTCTGACCGCTGCAGATATTTTAACATCTCCAGCCTTAGTAGTTTCTCTGACGAGTTTATTCAGTTTAACACAGAACCTGCTGTGCTGTCCTCTCCAGGCCCTTCCCGATGGAGGAGAGCCTAAAAGACGAGGACATCTACAATAATCTTGAAGACTTGATTGAGTACGTATGACGCTGCTCTCCGTGGGCCAATTACTGCTGCTGATCGTACATGATGACTTTGCTCAGAAGCAGAACGTCTCTGCTCATCATCCGCGCTCTCCTGGGGTCCGGACACCCACATGTGTTGGTTAAAGGCTTGGCTCTGTTTCTCTGACGCTGTCAGAGGAAATGAATGAGTAATTCTGCATCCCGCCCACATGACGGGTTCTGGATGGGCTGTTTGACAGGCCGCCAGAGAAATAAGACGAATAAGGCTAATGAAATATGTACAGAACAGAAACACTGTTTGTTTTCATGTCACTTCAGATTTCCAAGTCATGATTTAATTGTTGACTTTCCCTTTTTGAAGTGTTTAATGTAATAAATGCACTGATTAGCAATTAATGAGGAGGAAAAGAGTGTGAAACAAACAGCTGTTGTGTCTTATTGTTTCATTTATTATCCTACGGCTCTGTTCTATTAATGGGAGCAAAATCATTTGTCGTCACACACAGAGGATGTACGGAAAGTTTTCCTCTCATTGTTTTACGCCTGTTCACGTTTCACTGTTCATGCTGCATCTGACACACACACTCAACATCCAGTCACGGTGCCTGTGTGAACCCAACTGCTTTATCTGTCACATTAAACACAATTATCCCATGTCTGAAGCAATCAATAGATTTTAGACATGCTAGTGTGTGTGTGTGTTATAGTGAGGATGTCATCGAGGACGAGGACGACCTGTACGCGGTGGTCTATGCGCTGGAGGAGGACTACGCAGGTGGAGAGATCTACGAAGATCTGATGAGGACTGAGCAGCTTCCCCCACCGGTACCACTATGACACACACACACACACACACACATCTATATTAAAAAGACTTTATTGTGTACGTCATATTAGTGGGTGATTGTAGAACAAGTGAGTGCAGATGGTAGCACGGTAGTAAAATTGTAACTTATAAAAATGTAAAGAACCTTTATAATCATAGTAGTTGATATCCTAATTGATGATATATTTTGTCAGTATAGAAGGATAAGCAAGTAATTACAATAGATTTGACATAAACATGGTAGATGATCTTTATTGAAATGTAAAATGTACAAATATCAGGTGGGTTAAAGTGGAATCAAATAAAAAAGAATCTGCACGTACTGAATGTGTGTAGTCTGCTTCAGTGTTCGGGACAAAATGAACATAAAGAAGCAAACCACACGTTGCTCATATGTTCTGAGCTGTGCGTCTCTCCAGAAGCAGGCGGAGGTCGATGTGCGGATCTGCTGCCTGGCAGAGATCAAACAGACGGAGGAGAAATACACGGAGACGTTGGAATCCATCGAGAAGGTTCTGAACCTCGTCTCACAGTCGTTAATGAGTGTTATTTTAACAGCAGATTATCTAGCAAACTCAGCGCAACTGTTCTGTCTTTGAGCGACTTTCACATCTCTCAATTTCCGATTAGCGTGTTATCTACTATCTGATATGAAAGCAGTTTCAGTTTGACTCTCACCACAGGTGTTTAGATTGTTGTTTCTCAGTCACTCAGTTACAATATTTATTTATTTATTATTTATATTTTTTCTCTAGTATTTCCTGAATCCTCTGAGGAAGTTTTTCTCTGCGGCTGAAATCGACAAAGTTTTTCTCAACATTCCTGTAAGTCCCACTGGTTTCCCTTTCCTTTCCCCTTAATCTACTTGACTGATTCATCTTGATCCATGAAATATTCCTCGGGAAAATGACATATGCTGCATCCCTCCTTGAGTTTGAGTGGTAATCGATCCAGTTTTTGTTTCATCGGTCTTACAGACGAACAGCTTTAACAGTGGTGATAAAATGTTTCTGCCCAGACACTGACAGCTTCTGTGTCTGTTGCAGGACCTGGTTAAAGTTCACAAGAGCCTGATGGTTGATGTGCAGGACTCCATCCTGAACAAAAACGCCTTAAATCTCTACCAGATTTTCATCAGCTACAAAGAGAGGTATTCATGAACGCCAGTCATTCATATTTATTGTGAGGTTGCAGGCAAACGCATGAAAGAGCATGCTTAATGCAGCTTCTCCCCACGTCAACATGTTGCGTAAGGCTCGTGAGGTGTGTTCACGTGGAAGTTGAAGAGGCCATCGATGGAAACGTGTTCTTGGTTGACAGTAACATCTTGTTAGGACCGGACAGAAAGGACCAGAAAAATGAGAGGAGGAAGATATCGAGGATAAAACTCCTCTTGTTAGGAGGCTTCCTTAGAAGTTGCATAAACAGTGTACCGTGTTTGAGCTCTAAACCTCACGGCCTCTCCTCTGAATTATAGGCTGCTCATTTATGGCATCTACTGCAGTCAGGTGGAGATTGCCATCGCTGTTTTAGACCTCATCTGCAAAGACAAAGAGGACGTTCGACTGAAGCTGGAGGTTTGACACCTGAAGATGCTGCTTCACTTCCACACACACACACATCTCATTATGCAGTGGCCCCCAGTGTCTATTTTGTGCACTACACATTCAGTATGACATGTGACTGCTGTCTCGTTTAATTCAAGTTCAATCAAAAGCAAACAATTTAAAGAATTCTACCCTGATCTGTGGTTAGGAATTAGTAGAACATTTGCTGCTAAAAGAAAGTGTAAGAAAAAAAGGAAGCAAGTTATACACGTAAAAATAAAGTTGAATATACAAAATAATAATTATAATACTAGGCCTCATGTTGACATACTCACAATTTTCTATAACTCTTTCTAAAACTGTTTTTGTGCCCTGGCCCTATGCTTGTGACAAAATAAAATGACACAAACATGTTGTACTTATTCCAGGAATGCTCCAAAAGGGCCAACAATGGCAAGTTTACACTGAGGGACCTGCTGGTGGTCCCGATGCAGAGAGTCCTGAAGTACCACCTGCTTCTTCAGGTAAAGACATTCTGTATTCCGCAGTCTTAAAATATGTTTTTCTGTGGGATTCCTCACCAGCAAGTAAGATTAGCATAAGTTTGCTTCATTGAGAGTTTTTGTCATTAAATCAGCTGAGTAAAATTACAGCAGGATGTTTTAAATGTGTCCACTCGATGGCGCCATTCTCCACACATTCAGGATGTCCAAGCAGATCCACACTGTGAAAAAAATAAATAAAATACCAATTTCAATTATCAGTTCGTCTCAAGACTTCAAGACTTTACAGAAACAAGAACCAAAATATTTTGTCTCAATACCATTATTATTAATTGTGAAATAAGACCATATCTTTATCTGATGGTTATTTTATATTATATTTCTCTATATATTTTGAATTGTGCAGTGTGAAATTATTATTAGTATTTTTTTTTGCTTCCTGTGAAAAACAGCTTTGTAAAAAATCCCTGCTCCCCCCACCCTCCCCTCGGCCGCTGTGACGTCTCCCCTGGTTCGTACGAACCAAAGGTCAGGGTATGGCTGGCAGTGCAGATCAGGACAATGACTGAAGAGCAGTTTTAAATGGTTGTAGAGAGTACTGGTCTAAATGGTGAGTGTTCTCAGTCACCCCCTACCCGGGGGAGGCACTTTGGGAAGGGGCAAAAAAAAGAAGGGAATAAAGAGAAAGAGGGGGAGGTGAAGCGGAAATTAAGTGAGAGTGGATGTGACAGTGCTTTAGCTTCTAAGACACAGAGGAATAGTTAATCTCTTATTTTTGTATCGCTGGTAATAAAAGGCAAACACTGCTCTCATTTAATGAAGTGTTGATGGTTTGATTTTCTGATGCACGGCTGCGCTGGTCATGAAAAAGCACAAAGACGAGTGATTTGGTAATCTTCTATTTTACTGAAATGGTGAGAGCGGTGTCACATAATCATGTCACCACACTGACATGGACCAGTGTGGGTGTCTCCTTTTCTGTCTGACTGGTGTTAATGAAAGCGGTCTTCCACACCAGACTCTGGACAGATTTCATCGACAGATCGGTTCCTATGTGCAGGCGACTCTCTCCAAACACTCTCCCATGTGTGGATTAATCAGAGGAACACGTGTGCGGCGAGGTCGCACCGTCAGAACATATTTGTCCCCCACGACTGTATTTGTTTAAAGCTTCATGAAAAATGTGGCCAGGAGGAGGAGAAAGAATATTTGTCTGTATTTGTGTTGTTCAGTTGCTGTTAGCAACTCAAGCGGGATTCAAACAAATGCGTGCCGTGACACAATGGACATATTGTAGTAAATGAACAATACCTGGCCTGAATGTGAGCAGGGAACTAAACGCAGCTGATCCAAGCACATGGGCAGGGAACAGGAACAGAGAGTTGCACCGAGACGAAGGGACAAAGGCTTAGGGGAACGAAAGCATCAGATCAGACGAAATCAAATCCGATATTCCATTATTTATTCCCACAGGGGACATTTGGCTGTTACAAATAATGTACAGAATAAATACATGTAAAAAAGAAATAAAATAAAATAGAGCCTCTGTTTCCGATGAATTATCTACACTGTGGTGATTTCTCCCGCCACAGGTTCACAATGAATCAGAACGCTTCCACGCCTCTAACACGATGAATAAAAGAAACCGCTTTTTTATTTCAGCAACAGTTGGTGAAGTGACAACAAGAGCAGACCATGACGAGTGTGTTCAAATATCATTTTGTAGCTGAAGAATATAAATATATATCAGCGTAAACTAAGTAATGGCCTGTCTTCTGAGTGAGAGCAACATGACAAGTCTTCTTCTTATCTTCTTAAGATGCAGAGTCACGGGTTTGTCTGAATGTGCTCCATCATTTCCTCTCTGCTCTTCTCCATCAGGAGTTAGTCAAACACACTCACGATGCTGCTGACAAGAGTAACCTGAAGATCGCTCTCGACGCCATGAAAGTAAGTGCAGAGCTTTACAGTGTAATCACAGCCATTTCAGCTTGTTACCGGCAGCAGGCTGATTTAGCAGATCATTCCAGAATCTCTGCCACCGTCAACTGTTATCAGACGGAGAAAAGAAAAAAAACCCCTCATGCATCATTCATGTTTCGCTGCTGCGGACCGGTGTGAATTGATAAAAAAAACTTTACATTTCCATCGCGTTAGAGTGCGTGAGTGAATGCCCAGAGGAGCCCGCGACAGAAACGCGGCAAATACATAACTTTCGACGATCTGAACACTTGATTCATAATATTTAAATTGAATACATTATGCGCTCCCACAGGCTCACAAAACACTCCACAACGTCTTGCCCGGAGAAAACTTATCCCCCTCTCATATCTGTGTGTTAAATCTGAATCCACGGCCGGCAACTGATTAGCTGGGTTTATCACAGAAAGATGGTTTGTGACACAAAACTATCTGAAACACTTTGTTTGAAAGTATTTGTAAAGGCCCGGGATGTTTAAAGGGACTGTGGGGGGGCCGTTAACAAAGGGGACCTAAAATGACAAAAATGTCTTTGAGGAAAAATGATTTCGCTTTACCTTTTTTTTAGTTTAGTTGGTCCATGTCCCATTTTCTTACATGGAGGAAGTCTTACATAATGTTCCCTGGTTCGTACCATAGTCTGAAGTAGTGTGAATAATAATTGTCTCTCTCAAAATGTTTAAACCATCCCTCTAAATGTAATGTCGATACTTTAAATATCAATAAATTTGTGTAGTGTTTTCTGGGGTCCTCACTTCCTCCATCCTAAACCAACCCACTCTGACACAGACCATGTCTGAATGATGTGTGTGTGTGTGTCTGACCAGGACCTGGCTCAGTATGTCAACGAGGTGAAGAGAGATAATGAGACGCTCAGGGAGATCGACCAGTACCAGAGGTCCATCGAAAACTTGGTAATACAATTTTTTTTTCCTTCAACTATTAGAAGCTAAGATATTTTAAACCTTTATTGTACATGTATTTTTGCTCCAGAGCTCCCTCTTGGCAAAAAGTTCCGTATGGTACTTTTAACATAACTTCAATTTCCTCCAAAGGTTTCACAATAATGAAATGTCTTTATTTCCCACCGTTTAATGATCATTTTATTATGCTCTGGGTTATTATAAATGGCACTTCCACATTATAGTGTGTGAATGAAATATCTTGACTGGACTATCAACAGTTAGAATACATCTGCATGATATCCAAGGAATCAAAAAACATAAAATTCACTTTTGTATTTCAGGTCAGGCATATGATGTAGCTGTTACTGTTGATTACAGTTAACGTTCCCCCTAGGCCACTTCTAATGTGAGCTGGACTACCACCACGTTTGATAACGCATGAGATAAGATGGAATAGAACCCAGCAGCAGAGGTATTGTGGGTAACAGTATGAGCGCCTGTCGAGCTGTAAAGATTTTCTCCCGGTCTTGATTGAACAAGATTGGTGAATTAAGTGAATGTCATCGGTGATCATAAGATACAACAAGAGAGGGTGCCAACGTGTTTTATTGGATGTCTACTAGCAATCTGGTGTTTGGGTGAAATCTGGAAATCTGATGTCTGTGTCGAACAGAAAGAAAACATCATTACAGCATGCACTGGGACCTCGTGGCTAAAAACGCACATTGCTCATCAGACAAAAGGAGAATGCCTCTGCAAAAGATGCTGTGGATGCGTTGTGTCCTGTTACAGGTTGTGTCCACTTTCATTTTGCTTTCAGAATCAGCCTCTCATCGTCTTTGGTCGGCCCAAAGGAGACGGAGAGGTGCGCCTGATCTCCAGTGTTGACAAGAGGAGACAGGACAGGTTGTGCCACTTCACTGTCATTGTCCTAAAAAAGAGTTTGAGTGAAAAACACAGAAGATTTTTAGAGCTGTCAAAGGAGTTGATTGTCTGCTATCATCACTTATCACGTCCCATGATGTGCCATTGTAATCGATACAACTTGGAATTCATCGCATTTCAAATTTTTCTTTCTTTTCCCACAGACACATCTTTTTATTTGACGTGGCTGTCATTGTTTGCAAGAGACGAGGAGACAACTACGAGATGAAGGACGTACTCGACCTCAACTACTTCAAGGTCACCAACAACCCTATGTCTGACAAAGAGGGGAAAAAGGTCGGCACCCTTCAAATCCATACACCACTCGTTAGAGTGTCTTCACCACCTCCTTGCTGACGTCTCAGCCTTTTGGGACATCTAGGGTTGCACGCCACTCAATCCATAAACAAAACTGTTTGAAAATTAGTCTTCATGTATTCCTGAGCTCACTGCAACCGTTTCTGCTTGTGAGCATTGTTTAGTGTGGCCAGATAGTAGGTTTATGCACACTTGCAAACTTCTTGAGGATCCTATATCTTCAGGTTTGCGGGACTCCAGAGGCACCAGAGGCTTGCTTTGCAATGGCTGCTTTCTTAATTTTATGAATTTGTCTGGCAGAAACCTTCCTTATAGAGCCTTTGTCTGCACAAACGCGCCTGTGCTCTTGCATCAGCGACAAATTTCTTCACAGTACCATGATAACCCATGAGTTTTTGGGAAATATCCAATGTTTTCATACCTTGTCCAAGGTAGTGCACTATTTTATGCTTTACAGCAGCAGAGATCCTTTTTCTTTCCCATATTGCTTGAAACCTGTGGCATGCTTAATTATGTGGAACATCATTCTTAAGTAGTTTTTCTTTTGATTGGGCTCACCTGCCAAACTACTACTTATCACAGGCGTCTGAGATTTATTTCAACGATCCAAAGACCCCATGAGTTTAATTGAAAAACAAAAAAATAAATGTTTATGACACTCAAATCCAATTTGCATAATAATTTGGAACGCAGTATACTGTTTGGTCATATCATCCATCTTAATGTACTCGCCATCTTCCATACCAAGAAAGAGCACCAGGAAATGTTTGTCAGCAGCATTTATTGCTAAAATAATGCTGAATAACTGAGAAGTATTGTCTTATCTGCTGGAGGGTCAGTGGGGTTTGTTCCATATGTTCTTTTTCTTTTGGAAAGTCTGCGGGCCGTAAGAATAATGTGAAGGTGACAGTTGCTAGCGAAGAATGGTTCTGTGTTTTTTTCTTTTTTTTTTATAAGAGGAACTCTATTACCATCGTCTTTTACCTCATTGTTCAGCCATGATGTATGTGTGTTTGGTGTTTCGGGGTTTGTGTCCGGTTCACATTGCAAGGATTGGGTTCATATATTCGTGTTTATGGGCTTGATGCATCTTCTCTGGAAGCGTTAGTCATTATTCATGGTTGTGTCTGACATGATTTTCTTAATTAACCGCATTGTACTAAACATATATGACACGGGCCGAGCAATATTGCTGCGTATGTTTAGATATGTCATTACGCTTCATTTTTATCTCATCCGCCTTCCAACGAAAAAAGCTCCATTAATCATACGCTGCACAAGAAGACTCAGACGCGTGCACAAGAAATAATTTGCCGCGAGACAAGAAAAGAAAAGAACAGAAAGGGTTGACAAATATTCACAGAGGTGTAGATACTGTGTGTACCTTCATCCACCTCACACACACACACACCGCAGGACAGAGATGCTAATATCAGGTGATGAATGTGTGCAGTCCTCCAAGGCTGCTTATAGCTATATATCATTTTCTGCTAAATGAAACTTCACTGTGTGTGAATGTGGTGCCACTGAACACCCACACAGTCATCAATGATTTAACACTTCAGAGGGCCTCGGAAAACACTCAGGACTGTGCAGGGCTGGCCAATCGTGCCCATGGGCCAGGCATTTAACCTGTAAGTGCCGCAGTGCTGCTACTAGCAGGGGTTGAAAACCCTGGCTCCCTGAGTGAAGAGAAAACCACTCAGGGAGCCTGCAGATTGATGTTAATGCTTGTATGAAAGCAGGCAGCAGTAGTTGACATCCATGGCAGGCCTTTTTTTTGCCTTAAAGCATATTGGTAATGTTCTAAATGTCGAACTTCTGAGCTCTCTTTTGAACTTCGGTTCCTCTGAGACAGATTAGCAGACTCTGCCTCACTGTCATCACAGCTTAAGTCCTCTTTGGGCTGAATTCTGGTTAAACTACAGCAGCTCTCCTGACGTCGACAAAAGCCAAAAGCCAACAGAGCCTGGTTGCTCTGTGAGCCCGGCGGCACCGGCTCTGGCACCGCAGCACAAGAACTAAAGCCAGCGAGGCCTGGTGACGCCTTCAATGGCTGCACCTCATTGTCTGTTCCTGACGGTCTGAACAGAATACTTATTTGACAGTTTGGTGGAGAGTTCAGAGAGGGGACACGTGGGTCTCATTCACATGACATCATTAGCAAGTTACAAAACACAACCATATTTCTGAAGACGTTTACGCCGGAGTGTAGGTATCAGAAGGTGTCACAGGAAGACAAGGAGACATTGGTGATGGGGCCTGGTCATTTTTTCTTAAAAATCTTTAAAGGCTTTTGATTTCCTTTCCTGTTTTCACTGCTACAGCGCAAATAGCATTTATCCCAGCAGCACCTATTTACATCCACTCATGTGCTGTTTACAGCTAAGCCCACAAATACGGCAACGCAACCCCCAATGGGTTTTTCAGATTTATGTCATGAAATAAAGAAAATAAAACATGTAAATTCAGAAACAGACAGTTCCTTTTAAGTGAGATTGCACTCGCTGGGTAACGTCGCTCACAACTGACCTGCTGTGTAGCTGTCGTTGACAGAGTATATACCATGAGATGAACATTAGAGTATAAATTTAGACACGGTATTTATAAATATGCAAATGATGCAGCACTTGCATAAAGAAAATACATTTGGTTTGATCGCTGTCCTCTTCTTGACCTCCACAGTGGTGCTATGGGTTCTACGTGACGCACACGCAGGGCTACAACGGCTTTGAACTCTTTTTCAAGACCAGAGAGCTGAAGAAGAAGTGGCTGGATCAGTTTGAAATGGCCATGTAAGCACACAGAGACACAACACCCCCGTCCGGGCAGATTGTGATCAACACATAACACCAGTGTGTGCATCACAGGGAGAAAAACACACACTGTGTGCGTGTGTGTGTGTATTGTGTTTGTTTGTCTTTGTTTGTGTCCGTGTTTTTCCAAGGCCGAGAGAGGTGTTGACTCTTTCATGTGTGCTGTTTGATCAGGTCTTAGCTGTAATCAAGCACACCCTGCTGACAACAGTACGATAACACACACACACACACACTCAAGCACATTAAACACAAACTGTTCCAAAGAGCTGTATACTACAAAGAAGTCACCGGTCGGTGGTTTCTCAAATCAGTGCTTTATGGAGGTAGATTGTTTGTGTTATTTTGCAATAACGGCAGATATCCTCACATCCTCTGGAATGTTGATCTGGGAGAATACAGTGTTGTTGATTGAATGAGAAATGCTTTTGTGTTTGGAGAGGATGTGTCTGAATACAATATCCCGGCTCTGCACGCTGACTCTCTCCTGTGGTCTTCCTGAATTCATTTTTTCACCTCTAACAGTGATTTAGGTTGTTACTGATATATTTCTCACAGAAAAACAGTGTGGATCATATATATATATATATAAACATATTGATACCATGTTTTGAAATAATCAAAATCAATCAAAAATTCATTTGACTTTTTGATTTGGTCCATGTCCCATCCACTAACATGGAGGGGGCTGGTTTTATGTCTGAGGAGCTAGCATCCATGTTCATGTACAGTCTATATGTATGTGAATGCAGAGTCTCTGTCTTTACTCTTCTAGCTTGTGCAGCCATGCACTGAGTGAGGAATCACACGGCCACTTCCCCACTGGGTCCTCGGCACTTTTCTTCAAACCTCATGTGTAATTTGAATAGAGAAATAACCATTTTCACAGCAGTCTGCGAACAGCGTTTCCTCAGATAC
Organism: Pseudorhombus dupliciocellatus; assembly: GCA_016785235.1. Classification (NCBI taxonomy): domain Eukaryota; kingdom Metazoa; phylum Chordata; class Actinopteri; order Pleuronectiformes; family Paralichthyidae; genus Pseudorhombus; species Pseudorhombus dupliciocellatus. The sequence goes on from JAFBJW010000050.1 coordinate 2,135,993, forward strand.
AGGCTCTGAGTCAGAGAACAGCTGTGTGCCACAGTGCATTGGGTAATGACACCAGAACGGTTCAGAAAGTGAAAATTGGTCCTATGAAGAAGATAGGAGTTACTGATGAAGGACTCACTTATGGGAACACTCTGTTTAAGTGGCTTCTAGATGGTGTGTTCAATACAAAATACAATGTTGTGTCAGTTGTGTTCCAGACGGGTTGTAGATTTCTACTGTGCACGTCTCCCTCCTCTCACGTTTGACCACACGGATCAAAATTGGATGTGGGCTGATTCAAGTCACATTGATTGTACACATGGGGTAAACCCAATTAACTGGCACAAGAAAGTCATCTGTTGATTAATGAAGTGATTCACATGTTTTACAGATTGAGATAATGTTAAAGGGATTGAGACAGTAATTAAATCAGCGAATGGTTTTAGTCATGTGAGCTGCAATTATGGACTGTTGATTAATTGGTTAATCGTGTTTTCACCACTAGATGTCGCTAAATCCTACACGCTGAACCTTCAACCATGTTTTTGTTTTCTCATTGTGTGTCTCAGATCAAATATCCGTCCAGAGAAAGCCAACCACAACTCCCACCAGTTCAAGATGCACACATTTGAAAGGATCACGTCCTGTTGCTTCTGTCACCTCCTGCTCAGGTATGATTCTGGCATCACTCAGGGGCTCCTTCCACTCAGATAATTATGTAGCGCTGATTAAGTCCCAGAAGAGAATAAATGTTGTGAGGTGAGTCCAAGACACGGTGCAAATAGAAGCCATCACTGTACATATCGTTCTCGGATGGCAACTCATCATGTAGTGAGGATCTGATGAAACTCCTCTTCAAATCCTCCTCAGATTAAAGACTCGAACAGGACACGGTGACATTTTATATGCACTGTCACTTTTCCACAGTGTCTTTGGAGGATGTGAAAATTAAAACAGCTTATTAGCGCTGGGTTTTAATTGAAATAAAATGTACTCTAGCGTGGATGGTTAATCACTCACACTTCCAGCAGATGGTATCGGCTCTGTGGTTCAGGGGAAGCTGAAGGACATTTCCTGTGTCCTTCGTCTTCTCTCGAGTGTTTGACAGAAGCCGCAAACTCCAAATGTCAAGGTGTTTCTCTATAGGTGGCTTATATCCATGAACTATACCTGTGATTTACTGTTTCCAGGGGCATCTTTAACCAGGGCTATCTCTGCAGTAAATGTGGTCTGGGGGCTCATAAGGAATGTTTGGGCCGACTGGGAGTGTGTGGAAGAACAGGTGAGATGATGGAGACTCCAAACTGCTCCTTCACATGTTTCCCTGAAAGCTCCTGTCCATGATTTTCTTTTCACTCTGTCCCTTTAGATTTAAATCTCCATATTTTCCGCCACCATCAGGACAATACATCCAGTATGAAATTCTAAAGCATAACATGCTCACGGGAGCATCTGCTATTTACATTTTTCTCTTGCGCTCCCTTCGTACATGCACCAACCATGGACATAACATATCTAAATGCTTGAATTAAAAATCTGACCTTGTGACTCAAACTTCTCTATTGTAAGAAAATCTGAATTTCACGAAGCCGAAGTGCTGTGGTCTTGATAAACTGAAGCGCCACGAGGCTGAGGTTGACGCTTGACATTGTGTCTCTCTCTGTTCTCCACAGATTTGGCCAAGCTGAGACCCAAGGTAAGACACTACAGCTAGCTCCTATTATATTTGCTACACACAACACAGCAGAGAATTATATAATCTACTCCCACGCACTGTGTGAGTGTGCTGCCACAATATAATAGTCTGTATGCAAGTATGCTCATATATTTTAAAAGTCATTCTACAGAGTGTACATTTATTACATTTAGATTTAACTGATGCCCTTATATACTGAAAAGAAATGCATGGTGATAAAATAATATTGAAATATTTGTTGAATATTTTCACAGTCCTCTCTGTAACAGTTACAGTTTATGCTTTTGTCCTTGTGTTCATTAAGTCTTTTCCACAAACATAAAAAGACAGTATATACGTTTATTAAGCCTCCTCTGTTTAATATTTTCCTTATTTCTAATTATTCCACAACTGTCAACTGTTTCTTATATCCTGGATGTTAAAAATACATTTTTGAATAATAACTGCTCAGTCCCAGAGACCCCGATACCTGTATGAGAAGTATAGATGGTGACTCTAAGGCTATTACTCTCTCCTCAGGTCAGGTTGATCCTGCACAGGCCATCTCTCATAATCCTGCTCCAGATTTCTTTCTGGATTTATTGTCTTTCGTGCTTTTTCATCTGTCATGATTTGTGCTTTCTCTCTCTCTCTCTGTCTCTTGCCAACAGGAAAACTCAGCACCGGCAGACCCAGGTCAGTGAGCCTTGACCACTTGTGAACCAGCTAAGGGTTTTTCTAACACCTTACCTCTTGAGCTGCTTTCATCTCGGGGTCTGCAACAGAAACACAGACTGAACAGGATGAAAAGCGGGCCGTTAGTCAGAGGCCAGAGTGAGATGGCTGCTGGTGTAACGCTCACCCTCAGAAGTTATCGCACCCCCACCACCTCATGTTTTTCATCAAATATTACCGCCCTTTTATTTATTTATTTATTTATTTATTTTTTGTGCCACAAATAACCCCAGAAGATTTACACCGACATGGATTTCTCCACGGGGTTCAGGGCAACAGCAGTTTCCGCTGACATAAAAATATATTGGAGTAAGAATAGGACACAAAAGGAACCCAAACCAAGGCAGGGGGGAAAAAAAATCTCTTTCCTTACCTCATGCTGTGAGGCCTAAACCCTTGACGGCATTGAGATGAATTGGTGGAGGTGGAATCATTACGTGAACCACGGCAGGAGAAAAACTGGCAGAAAAGCTCTTGCAGCAGTCTATTTGCCTGGGCCTCAACCGCTGAGCCGTGCCTTTGTGATAAATCAATTTCCATAAGGGGCTTTATGAGAGAGACAGCTGTGCTTATTGTTCTTAATAAAAACATGAAATATTCCATTCATCTGAGGTCACTGTAATATCTACCCCCCACCCCCAGGCTGTTTTGCAGTGGGGGAGCTGTGGCCTGAAGCCAGTTGTGTCTGAGGGGGCTTGATGTGGGAGTCAGGGGGAGAGTAAGTGGCCGTGTCTCTTAAGTTGGCAGGGGTGTTTAGTCTTAGCCTTAGCTGGATGCTTGTGGCTGTATTTGTCTGCCGTGCTGAGGAGGGATTGGAGCCGTTCAGGAATCAAAGAGATGAATTTCCTGCTGCAGTTGGTTTTTACAATGGAGCCATTTTGGTTGTTTAAACCTTAATCAGTCAGAATTCCCACATAAATTCCAACGAGTCAGACCTCAAGCACAGTGACAATGATGATGATGAGTGGCACAGCTGCAAAGACCTGAAAACCACCTTCCTTTACTATTATTATTTGTATTATTGTTGTCATTATCAAGCTGTGGTTGAGAGAAAACAACTGTCCTGCTGCCCAAAATTGTGTTTACTTCACCCTCCTGCACAAGGTGCCAAGCAAAGTTCTGTCCATGCCCAACCACGACAACCGGAATCATCAAAATAAAAATCAAGAAAAACACATTTTTCCAGGAAATTAGTCAAATTTTCTCTGGATAGTCAACAGAACTCAAAATAACCAGTTGTTTTCCGTGTTAAAGGCCCAGTTTCCCAATCACATTCATTCCAACAAGGTAATGGTGGCAGCAATGTACTTGCGGTACACATCCAATCAAACAGAGAATGTTTTTGCTCCATTGCTAGGCAACGGCTGTGAGCTGGTGATGCAACAAGAGGACTAAATCATGTCATTTCCGTTCAGTGGAAGTGGCCAATGAAGGATTCGGTCTTGTACTTTCACCTTGTTTTGAGAAACTCTCTCTGCCCCACATGATGACAGTGTTTCTGCCGCACAGCTGCTGGTGTCTGCGCGTAAGACTCTTTGATACGTGTATTAAAGTTTGAGAATAAATGTGTTTGTGTTCCCTGTCTGCTAGGTTTACCCAGGATGGTTGTGATCAGAGACTACGCTGGCATCCCTTATCCCCAGTACGGGCCCCCACTAAGCATTCATGTGGGGGATGTCATTGAAGTGATGTTTGCAGACCTGCACAGCTCCTGGTGGCAGGTGCGTGTCACTCAGCTCATCCTCGTTTTATCTCAACATCTGTGATGCCCATGAAAAAATAACATGTTATGGCTTGCCAGTTTGGCTCGGCGCACGCAATGTCTTTGCAGTGTCACAGGTTTGAATCGATGCCGTCTGTCGTCTCCTCTCTCTAATACTGCACGTCCTGCTGTGTGGCGAGGGGGAAGAAAAGCTTTCAAAACAGAACTGAAGGGGGCTGACGTCACTAATTCATCTCTCTTTTTAAATCACACCTGGTGTTGTGGTTATTTGTCACGTTCTGGGTCCTGAAACCCTTTATAAATATGACACTGTGATGAGGTCAGCCTCATTTGGAAAACTTATTTTTGAAAAAAACAATTGATGGACATGGAGTGATGATCAAGTCAAATATGATTAACCCCTAAACTGCAGTTATATTAATTTATACATCGAATAAAATCATAATGAAAACATTGATGAGAAAGTTTTATTAGAATTGGAAATTATTCATAAGTTATAAAATACGTGTGTATACTTAAGACCAGTACAATGTGATTTTCACAAGTTTCACAGCACACAAGAAGTCTTTCACTGTGTCTGTGGTAATTTGTCACATTCATTATCCTGACGGCCATAAATCCAACACCGTGATGAGGTCAGCCTCATTTAAGAGCCACTGTATCTGAACTCCACTGGACCCCAGTTACATTAGAGATGGGGTGTTTGTCTTTATTTCTACTCATCAGATTGAATCACGGCCCACATCAGATGATCTAAGCAATCAATGGCTTCACTTGATTAATTTAGTGCCACAGAGGGACAATAAAACAGCAGTCCATTCAGCCTCTGGAAGATCCTTTAATGGCGGTGCACAACCTTTCGTACCCGGCACTTTTAGCAATCACCTCACAAGGTCAGCCAACGGTTCCCGGTGTTTGACCTTATCTATTTTTGAAAGGATGGAGATTTATCTGGGGTCTCCCGGCAGCCTCCCTCGCTGTTTCTCACTCTGCTTTACAGCGGCATTAAAGCCTCATGCTCCTCCCGGTGCCGCTCCAATCAGACCGCAGCCTTTGCCAGCGGCACGGCTGGGAGTAGGCACTTACCCCATTTCCTGCGCTCCCTGGTCCTCTCTGTTGCGGCACAGCACAAGGTGGAGGGTGAGGACGCCAATGCCGGGGGAGTTTGTGTGAGCCGACGCGCTGAATGTCACGCAGCAGACGGGACGGCACTGCACCGTGCGCTGGTTACCGTTCATGCAGGGCAGGGATAATCAAAGGATTTAAAGTATTGTACACATTTGTTTTTGTCTTGTTATGTGTGAAATGGTACTGAGAAAAGAGTGATTGGAGGGTTAGACCACCGGTGGCGCTGTAGAGCCACAATCTGAACAGTTTAGTGTCTTTTAGTATTAAGGAGTGAATTAACTGAATACTAAGATGTTTGGTTGATTATATTTTGCTAATTCCCAGTCATAAGATGGTTATAAAATGATGTATAACCAAGGCTTCATGAAGCTGTAGTGGACTGAAGCCCTTTGCTCTCACGAAGTCTGGCTTGATAATTATCAATTATCATTGTTGATTTAATGGCAGCAGTGCATGTGCACAGTGAGCTGTAATGAAATAAATGTGATATGGAATAAAGAGAAGAAGATTAAGCTGACCACAATCTGATCTCCACAATACAAATTTCAAAAGGTACATAAAAGTATTTTCAACAAGTTTGTCAGTTGTTACGGTCACACACAAAGCATTTTGGTGAGAAACACTAAATCTAACCGAAAGCGTGTTTGTTTACAATGAAAGCTCCACAGGGTTCCTTTAATCTTCGGTGTCCCCAGTGGCGCCAGAGGATGGAATTACAGAACATTGAGAATTCATATCCCCTGTTACCCAGAAGGCAATTATCCCCCATCCCACTGGCAGAACAATACAATCAATCACTGTAATTTCATTTGATCCTTTGGCTGCTGCCTGTTTATGCCAACAGAGTAATAAGTTTAATCTTTATCATACGCTTATCGAAAGGCATAACAAATAGAGAGGGGCTCTCAAAAAACCTTTGATGAAATGTTATTACACAGAATGAATCATAGAGATGGGTAAAGATTCGCTTTCCAATCTAGTTACTGCCCGGGCTTGCACGGTCCCAAAAAGCATTTCTTGCTCTAATAAAGAGGAGTGAGGAGGAAAGCGTAAACAGGGCAGGAAGCGGAATGAAGAGCTCCACATGCCCTCGACACTCACTGTCCTCTCAGATTGACTCAATGGACTTCAAATTGACCTCGAGCTCAGAACTGGATACTTAGATTATGGTGATGTATTTGTTTATAACCATCTACAAGATACTGTGCACGGAGGAGAATTAAGCTTATAGAACAAACGGAACTATCTATGCAGGAGCAGGAGGATGAAATGTCGTCATTTTTTGGGCCAAATTGGTTTGTTTATGTAGAGGCCGCACTGTGTTTGTGGAAAGAAGTGACGACTTTCATGTTAAGCTCGCGGTGGCTCGAGGCAGGTTAGCTAAAATGCAATTGTCTGGCGTTAGGCAGAGAGCTTATGCTGTTTGGATATTCAAACACCAGAATAAGATCCATTATTTAGTGTTAAACGAGGCTCTTGTTTTGATGCAGCGCAAATCTCACTGCCGGCAGAGTTCGAACCATAATTAACTCGGGCTGCAAATTAGATGCACTGCTTGTTGTGTGCTAATTGCCGAGGATTTATTGGAGCGAGTGTGGGAGGGGAAGAGGAAAGGAAGAGAGAGGTGTCGTTGCTCCCAGACAAATATAATGCGATTAACAGCCAGTTGCCATTGCAGGGCAAAATTCTGGCGACGAGCAAGGCTGGCTTCTTTCCAAGCGACGCTGTGAGGCCCTGCCCGTGTGTAAGTGTGCACATTTTTTTGTAATCGATAAGACACATTGAGTGTGATAACAATTCATTCAGTAGATAATGGCCACTATTGATGTCTCAGCAAAGGCATATGGTGCTTTTCAATTGCTGTATTTATTTTTTTTCCGTAGAAGACTGATTTTAGCCATTAGACGTGGCTTGAATATCACATTACCACAAAGGACCTCCACCCCTCTCGGTATCGACTCCATTAACACACAAAATAACCACAATTCTTTTCTTTGTCAGGTCCCGAAGCCTGTCGATTACTCCACCCAGCTCTGGTAAGCAATGAAAACAAATTACCGCAGATCGCCAACAATAACCACAAGTCATTCCCGCTGTATGTCATCGATTGTATTGACGGTTCTCATCCTCATGTTCAGAATGATTGATTGCAGTGTAAGTGCAGTAGTTGTTCACGGGTGGTTCAGGTTTGCAGGGCCCATGGAGAGATACCAGGCGGAGGTGGAGCTCCTGGACAGAGGGAACGGCACCTATCTGGTGCGACACCGCAGTAAAGAATGCACCGAGTACGCCATCAGTATAAAGTAAGCCATCCGACTGATCGTTCTGACTTAATTCCACTATCAAATATCCAGCAAATGTTTTTGCACTAAAGAATAGTGGACTGGAGAGTCTGTTCTGTGGGCAGTTCATTTCCAACTCTGTCCACATTTCCACAGCACAGAGAAGAGGTGGGATTGGGTGATCTATTCCACCCTAGATCACCTCTGCTTCGACGTTTGTTCAAGGAGCGCCCGATAGCATTCATCGTATCATGTGCTGCTCTTTAGTCATCAATCTTAAAAAGTGTGTTTCAAAAGAAGGCGAGCAACGCGCTCCAATTGTAGATAAAACATTAATACCCCCCCGGCCGCTGCAAATGTCTGTTTTATCTGCGAGTGGAGAGCCTCCGTATCCCTCTTTTGATATACAATGCTGTCCATTTAACTAGCGAATATATTTCAAGCTACATCAAAGTATGTTGAGTCTTTAGAAAAAAGAAAGGCCTATCGAGTCCTTCTGACCAGGCATGACTGCTCTGTGAGATTATAATGATTAAGGGCGTGCTCTGAAATGGTGTTTGGACGCTGGGACTATTTAGCCAGTGACACACCATTCCAGCCCATTTGGTTTGGTCGGACTCATAGCATCGCTCAGTCAAAGCTTTGATGTACGGGGCCAGTGTCTGAACACTCCAATCCTAATTGCCTGTCTCACTGCTTAAGATCATTATCAGGATGGCTGTTTGCGATAACGGGGCTTTGTAGAGGGAGCTGCCGCTAATCAACTGGAACCGTCTGATGTCAAACGCTACAAGTGGTCAGCGCGATGCGTGTGCAGAGGGATGGTGATGTGCACCGTGTGAATGTGCAGAGACTGAGGCTGCACCTGTCTCCATGTGTTACGCGTCATATAATTCAGAACGAATCAATAATGTATTACTGCCTATATATTTATAATGTGGCAGTGAATTTGCAACACGGCCATATTCATCAGTTATATCCCGCACTGGGAGATTTGCAGTGCAGATTTATCTCCAGTGTGTAACGTGCACACCACCATATGGAAGACATGCAACACACAGCCCGGCACTCACGATCGGCCTGGCAGCACACCCCCGCTTGTGCGTGCGGGACGTGTGTCCCAAACTGTGTGTGTGTGTGTATCCTCAAGGTTGGCCTGCACTTCATTTCAAAGTACTTTGCCTGATCTGTCCTCTTGTGTCGTATTATTATTTAATTGCTAAATTATTGAATCAGGCCTGTAGCATACACTCAGCTGTGCATTGCTTTACAGTCAGTTTGGATACATTAGTCAGCGCTCCTTTAATAATCATAATGTCCTTCCGGAGACGGCTTTTATTTTTTTATTTTTACGTCAGAACCAACTAAGATCACTCTATGATGCCCAAACTAAAATTTGCATGTCTCCACGCTAATGTCGCAAGTACTTAAGTGGGTTATTTTATTTTCATTCATTCATCATCCACTTTACTTCAGTAGGGTTCGGGGAAACACTTCTCTGTCTAATACTGTTCAAAAACAATCGACTCACCAGCTCTTATGTGTTTATCGCAGCACTGATGAATCCTGTCAGCTCAGTACAGAACAAACTTTAGCTCAGTGTGTTTTCAGGAGCAGGTGTGTCATAAAGCACTGAGGTATGTGCTAACCCACAATTGATGCTCATCAGCCAATAACTATTAATTTACAGTTTTACCTCCAAGGAATGAAGGTTTGATCTGTTTTTCTCTAAATATTCGGTTAAATGTGAACTGTTACTACAAAAGAAATAATATTATCAGGTTCAGCTTCAGGACTACTTCAAATCTTTCTTAAAATGGAAATCACAGTTTGTTATAAATGCTCACAGTTAATGTCTCCAGTGCTGTGAATGTTACTAACGCTCCGAGCTAAGAAGGAAGGCAGTGACTGGTATGATGCATTAGAAACTGCTCTTACGAGGTAAAGCTGGGGACACCTGCAGTATAATGCTTTCACTATTATCTGATGTGAGTGAATTGCTGTGGAATGTGATTTCCACTGCAGGGGGAAGAAACCCTTGTTAGACAAAGTTGCTTGGCTCAGCGCGGTGCCCGGCAGTCGGTGCAGACAGACCTTCGTGATGGTTTGCCGTAGAGACTGGATTGATGTGTGGGACCATGTATAGTTGATTAGAAGCCCATGTCTTATTCATCCTCCACAGGTTCAACGATAAAATCAAGCACATTAAGATTCTGACCAAGGACGGCTGCTTTTACATCGCTGAGAGCCGACTCTTCAAGACTGTGCTGGTAAAGGCTTTCACTCTGTATGGATTTTTGTGCTCTATAAACTGCTGTTGCTTTAATGGGTGTAATCATTTTGACATTACGCTGCTTTTACAGCGGTCTCTTGAGATCACAGACCACAGTGAATATTTTGGTTTATACAATAATAAAACCCTACTAACCACTATTATTTTTACCACTTAATAATGTAAATATTATGACAGAGCAGGGCTGTAATAAGTATAACAAAGACATAAAAAAGACATAAATATACATGTAGGCATAGATGTTACAGATAGACCAGTGTGAGGTGTAGGTGACAGAAAGTGATTAAAGTTCACATTTGGGCTCGGATATTTTGGGGCCGGTCCAAGGTGGCCTTTAAAAGCAAGCAATCAAAATTTAAGATCAAGTTTACAATGTAAAGGGAGCCACTGCAATAACTCTGAAACAGGTGTAACGTGGACCCATATTTTAAAACACACTACAAGTCGGGCACCAGTTGTTTCTGATGAACGACAAAATATAGAGATTTGAACTGGTCTAGAAAAGAATTAAGCCTAAATGAGTAAAAGTCTCGCAGATAATGAATCTGTTCTACATGTTTTTAGTCCCTGCACGCTCACTGGCGTGCAGACAGAAAGATGGCGGGTAGTTGCCCTGCTCTGTGGTTTCCTCATGTCTTCTGTTTCTCCGTACACAAACCATCGAGATTCACTCACTTAACTGTGTACTGTGCTTGTTCTACACAGGACTTAGTGGAGTACTACAAGCAGCACTCTCTCAAGGAGGGGTTCAGCAGTCTCGACACCACTCTACAGGTCCCCTATAGGGAACTTACCAACGGAGTCATGCCCATGGCCGTCACCAGAGCTGGCAGTGGTGAGTCTCAAAAATTCAGGCCGCTTCCCTCAGACTGTCTCGCAAGCCTTCAGATCTGTTTAGTCCAAGTCCAAGGAAATACAGTTTTAAATGTCTATAAAACTGGAATCAGTAGCTCACTTTTAATATTTGGTTTGATTCCGTTTTGTCAGAGGTCAGATTTGTTTGATCCCCTTTAGCCATTTACACAGTAAAGCAACAATTATTATGAAATGCATATTGAATATTTCAAAGTAGTGGATATCATATTATGTTGAGCGTCTGCAGTGTTTGAAGCTGCTCTGGAGCTTTTCAGTCTTCATCAGGAGGTTGCGCTGTTGTCATGAAACCGACGATGTTGCTTTACGTTTATCTCCTCTGAGAGAATACGATGAGATATATTCATGGTAGAAATGCAGACAAATCAAATGGTATGTCAAATAACGGCTGTGTCTGTATATATACATATATATGAGCACCTCCATGTGCAGTCTAGCCAATTTGATCACATCAGGGATAGCGGTGCATTGTCTGTGCTCGACCAGCTTTGTGGTTTTCCATATCTACATCCAAACAGAATGCTAATATCAGGCGTAAATGTGCATAAAGAGCGGCACAGAGAATAAAGGGAAACGGCGGGGTTACAGAGATGAAGGGAGAGCAAAAGACAAAAGAGTGAAAGAAAGAGAAAAGAGCATCGGCATCTCATCAGGCTTGGCAGAGAGGTCCCAGTCAGGGCCCAGTGCCCCAGGCGAGCACCAGGAGCCCGCTACTCCAAACGTCACACTCCGCACGCTGCTCGGCTCCGAGATGGCTTCACAATCTTCCTGACAGGACATGACATTTCACTTGGGCTGGCAGCGGGGAAAACTGTGTGACAGCCGCCTGCTGACACACACCTGAGGGAGACCTCTGGTCCAACTGAGGGACTGCGCCTGTTTCCAAAAAAAAAAAAAAAAAAAAACTGGGAAAAGTTTGCAAATATGATCTGATGTTTCCAAAGCAGGAAGCAGCTGGAGGTAAACTGTCGTAACTGAAAGGGAGGTGTAGGTGTAAACAACCGCAGCCGCTGCACCGGCAGCCGAGGCAAGCAGACGAATGCAGGAACAAAGTCAAAGTTAGCCCTTTGTGTCTGTTCGGATGTAAAATTCTGCTGCATCCTCGTCCCCCTGCCTCCTTTGGCAGCGTCAGTCTCCCAGCGCATCAGGCTTCAAAGCCCTGCAAGAGGTGTTTTTGTGCATCTCTGCCATTCACCGTGCTTCCCTCTGTGAGAAAGCCTTGACAGACCCGCCGTTGCCTCAGTGCATTCTGGGATAGATTATTATTGCCTTAAGTCGTCCACCCCCATAGAAAAGACTTAGTGTGGGCACGTCGTTCTCCGCCTGGTAAACAGCCTCTGCTTCAAGACAGATGTCATTCCAAAACAATACACACACACACGGAATGGTTTGAATCTGAAAACAGACAGAGGAGAAAACAGAAGGCGAGGCTGAGCAAACAATCACAATATATGCAACTACTGAGAATCTGTCAAAACTCTGGAGTAATTTGTTTCCCGAAACCCCAGCCAGCGTCTTTAATTAAGTCTGACTGAGAGCTTTTTGTCTGTGGGTTTGAATATTAGAGTCTCGGAATAATTTAAAAGATCTTTTAACGTCTATCGTGGATCGACCTGACGCACCAAATCCAAAATGATTCAAGATCACAACTGGATCTGGAAATTCATGTATTAGTACATACATCAAGTATTTTACGATGTGTTACGTGTTCGTGTCGGATTGCATGTTCAGGTGTGTGAATCGTGTGTGCTCTCAGACCAGCAGCAGCTTAACCTGCAGTTGCTTATCCCTGCAGGGGAGAGGGAGAGGCCACGGAGCCATGTTGCTGTGCTGAGCGGGTTTTCTCGGTGTGAGCGTCGGCTCTCATGGTTTTTCACATGGGAGCAGAAGTCGATGGCTCTGAGTTGGTGATTTCCAGCCGCTACCTTTGTTAAGGCGCCGTGCTGTTGCTTGGATGCATCCTTAGCCCCACGCTGCCGCTCCGACTCCCCTGGCCTTAAACGCTGGCGTGACCTAGCAGAGACAACACGCACAGGCCAAAATGATGTTGTTTTACACGCTGCTGTTGCAGCTCCGCTCGCAGGTTATTTGACCCCATTCAGCCAAACATTTTAGCTGGAAAAAAGCTGTTGAGTTGAAGTTCATCCAGAAGAATGTGAGTAAAGGGAATCCAATAAGATGCCGAATGGCGAACCAGGGCGTCATTTTTGTTGGCGCCATCAGGAGAGTGCGCCCAGACTGTGGTGTGCAAACATATAGGTCAGTGTTCAGTAAGAATTGGTGTTTTCTTGTGGAAGTAAAATAACAAATGATCCGAACATCTCACTGTTATTCCCTCTCTCTCACCCGCCCGTGCTTTTTCTTTGACTTTGCCAACTTTTCCCTTCTCCCTCTCTTTCTGTCAAACTCGTGTTTACTTTGCTTATGTTCTCTCTCTGCTCCCACTCTGGCCTGAATCCTCCCCCTCTCCTCCCACACACACACACACACACACCCCTCCCCTTGTTTCTCTGTAGTTCCTCCTGGCAGCTGCAGCTTTGTTCCTCCCTCCTCCTCGCCTTTCTGGTCAGGTACAGGTACATCTTTTTTCTTTGTGTTTCTCTCGTGCTGCGTGTCCACGTTTCCAGCCGCCCACCCCCCCACCTCCTCCGTCTGTTAAATAATGGATTCTAATGATGACGCTTTTACGTAACATTGCACGAACCGTACGTATTTTTATTTGGACGGGGGAAAGAAAAAAACTACAACATCCGACTCAGAGAAATTCCAAATTTCTTACTTGCTTTGGAGAAAAATTCACCTGGAAAAAAGAATGAAGTGTAGAATTGTCAACCAATCCCAGACTGGCAATCCATTCACTGAACACTAACAGTAATGCTGCTCAGCTAAGTCAAAAGCCTTTTGCTTTTTATGGTTTCACTTGTCAATAATATATACTAATTATAAAGGTAATTGAGCTTCCATTTATAAGTTGTGACTACAAGGTTACTGCTGGCAGTGACCACGCTGTAACCTGAGGTTTTAACATTTTCTTATCATGCTGACATGACGGAACTACAGCATAATGATCTATTGAGATGAATTTGTTATGTCTCTCTCTCTCTCTCTGTGCACGGAGCTGCATGGGTGCATGAATTTCCGTATGTATCCGTTGGCTGCAGCATCCGTGTCGATTGGACGTTTTGATGTGCATGAGGTAATAGATCACAGATGTGCCCGGATAAGGAAAACAAGCCTACCTGGCTCACATGCACTATGGGTGCTGACTTGCATGTGCAGGAACCTCATGCATGCAGCTGAGTTGAACATTAACTATTAATAAGAGCAACACATGACCACGATTACCCATGACCTCTCATCTCCGCCTGACTGAGGGTTGGTTGTCTTCCATCCGCGGGCCTCTGGTTACTCTGAACAACTTTCCTAAATAACTCTGCCCCTCTAAGAGCATTTGTGGAATATTTGTGAAATTTAGTGTTGATGGCCTCCAATAAAAGCGCTCTCTCTGTCCCAGTGTTCTCCCCCAGGGTGGTGGGTATTGCAGTGGCACGCTATGACTTCTGCTCCAGAGACACACGGGAGCTCTCTCTGCTGCAGGGAGACATTATCAAGATCTACACCAAGATGACCAGTGGCTGGTGGAAGGGAGAGGTGGACGGCAGGGTGGGTCTGCTCGGCATTTGATTTCACCTTTCCCTCGGTTTCTACAGTGTTATTACACATCCTGTTAGTCACACCGCTGGTATATCAAACATACAGATGATGACTTTGCATAATGTTCTCTGGGTTGTTGGTTTTATGAATTAAAGGAAAACTTTAATTACAATTTTTCTCAGTAGAGTGCAGACTAACATCAGGCTGCTGGATTCCTAACCACATTTAAATTCAATAGATCTTTTTAACTTCAAATATTTCAAACAAATTCAAACGAGTGTCTGATATTTGGATGCAGCAGTTGGATACAGTAGAAAACATTGTTGGTGGGAATCTCCTCGCTGCATGCTGGTTTGATGTCGGCAGAGCGGGAAGAGGTGACGCTCTGGTTCACTGTTTGATAGCCTGTATTTTTCCTTTCAGGACTGTTGTATAAGTCTGAGGGAAAAGAGTTCAGAAGTTCATAGGGCTGTCATGTGGAAAGAATGTCTACAGGGTATTGGTAGATGACAGAGATTCGAGGATAGCTGTCGGTCTCGGCTTCGAGTGAACTGATTAAACTTGCAAGAGATTGTTTGTGACCATCTGATTCTTCTCCTTCTCTCTTTCAGACATCGTCCCTAAATATATAATTACACTCTCAGCAAGAGACAGTCACAATTAAAAATAAAATGGCAGTGGCGCCAAACTAAAGAGAATTGATTATAACCTTCAAAATGAGGAGAGAAATGTTAACATGTGAGGAGCACAGTGAAATATTTTCCCAGTCTGGTGTTCATGTGGTCCAGCGCTGGCGTCTGACTACTTCCTGTTTTGCTGGTTCTCAGGTGGGCTGGTTTCCCTCCACCTATGTGGAGCAGGAGGACTGACTTTGTCGGCTGAGTGACATTTGTTCCGTGTGCGCTCAGAGCTGACCGCCTTCATCGAGCGCCGTGCTGCTCATCCACTCTCTCCGTGCCCTGCAAGTCAGATCTCTTTGATAAAAGCCCAGAGACTCGGACTTCAGAGGAGGCGGCGGTGCCCTCAGAAAGCTTCCTCCTGCCCTCTGACAGACTCTCACACAGAGCAGATGTCAAATCACAGATTCTGGGAGCGTCACTCCGCATCTCGCCTCGCTGTGGTGCTGTCTGCCCCCGCGGTCCGCCGGGAAGTGCATGTGCTGTACACAGATAACCCCCAACGTCCCCCCATCCATTCACCTTGTCTTATTATTGATGACTTCATCGGCTGGTGTGAGACCTGCCCTCACTGTCATCATGTTTCAGCAGCAGTAAGGTTCAGTCACCCAAGTGGAACGCGGATCCTGCTGACGAGGCACCGCCCAGGTTCTCCCCCAGATTGAAATTCAGGAGCTGGAGAGCGTTGACTGCTGTTAGAGCACTGCAGCTGGCTCCACTTTCTCTCAAGGACTTATTTTATTTTTTAGCACTTGAAATCACTGGACTGACTGAAAAAGTATTTAAATCACATAGCGTGATTTGACCTGGAGGATGAAGAGATTTCAGCCCCACAGCTCCAAGGATTTAAACGTGTTTTTCTTAACAACTGTCGACCGGAGTTCAAAGTGATTCAATCTCATCGTGACTGGAACTTTTGTCAGGAGACAACGCAGCTGTTGTTCCTGTTCTGTTACCATTTCTTTTTGATCACAGCGTTTTTCTGAATCTCATTTTTTAGCAGTTCCTTCAAAAGGCAAAAAAATCTAAACTGCATCACCTTTTTAATTCTTCCTGTCCTGATATACAGCAGCAGTTTGACGTCTCGGAAAATGCACTAAAAAGGTTTTGTTACAGTCTCTGACTGTAGCTTCAGTCCTTAAAATAAAGATGGATGCTGCATCTTGACCTGTTTCTACTGTCTGTCATGGCATGTCCAGAAATGAAGCCAAAATACCCTGGAACAGAAAACTGCCATCTTCTCCTTTCGGCATAAATTGGAGCCACGTTTCCTCCCACCTCACATGGGGGCGGGGTTTGTGACCTTTACAGCAGCCAGCCACTAGAGGGCGACATTCTTTGGCTGCACACACAGTGGATTTTAAAAAGGCCTCACACGACTAAATCAATACGTCAAAGAGAGAAGGATATTGTTTGAAGATGCTCATCATCGATGGCGGTAAAGGAAATGAAGGCTGGGCTCTTCTTTTTGGCCTCAGACGTGGGGGATCGTCACGTGTCATCAGTTGAAGGCGCGTGTGGGCTGGGTTGTGGAAGGTGCAGGTCATTCACTGTGGAAACCAGAGAGCCCTTTTACTCCCCGCAGATTTTGTTTTTCTTTTTGTTTCAGAGTGAATGATTCAAGGGTGATGTAACAGCTGTTCACTGTAGCGCAAGGTAGCACAAGGGCGTCAACTGATGCCGCGCTCCCTCCAGCACTAACACCCCCGCTAATCCCGCGTGTGACATCAGTATTTAATAAAAGGATACTCTTTGAATTGTACTTTTGAAAATTTTCCAGGGCTATTTTACCGCTTTCAGAAAAATGTTAAATAGCTGGAACAAAGGCCTCACAAATCACATGGGTGTCGAGTTGTAGAGGTGCGATGGAGAACGGGCTGCGTTCAAAAGAGAGAGAGAGCTGGAAGTGTGAGCCTAATGAAGGGTTTTGCTTTCTGTCTACCGTTACATCACCAGACTCGACTCGTTTCACCAAAATTACTTTAGACATGTTACTATTTGCAACACGAGGTCATTCCTCCAACGTTGCTTCTGACACATTCCTCTCATTAAATTAAAAACCATACCTACGATTGAAGCTTAAGAATTTAGGACTGAGCGTTTATCTCCGTCCTGCAGGCAGCAGTCATTCGTGAAACGTGACGCTGACTTGTTTATGAAGCAGGCCCCTTGTCTTCACCCTGTTTGATCCTTTAATCCAAGCCACATACAAACATGGCTGAAGAAGTAAAAACACGACAGATCTGTGCTTGTTCTGCAAGAATCTTTCCAAAAAACTGTCGACGTCTGAATTGCCAACTTAGAACTTAGGCTGCGAGAAAACTAACTGAACCTTAAACCAACAAGCAATTTGTTTAGTTGCTTCCCATCCAGACCTGAGCCAGATATTTTCCTTGGCATGTGTGGAGTGAAGATTCAAGTAACGACTACATAACACGACTGAATCTACCCCAAATATCACTTCCCCGAAATTTACTTTCCGTCAAGCACAAATCAATCTCTGTGAGTAAATACATTTCTTCTCAGAAACAAAGGAAAAAAAGGTAATTCATCCAATGCTTAGAATCCCAAATTCTCTCTGGTCTGTGTTGAGTATTATTAGCCCGGCCCACTGGCTTTAACTCTGAACTTTGTCTGGATTTAACCCTGGGGACTGTGCAAATAGCTGTTTGTCATCTTCTGATCCGTCAGTTGATGTGATATTTCTACTGTCAGTGGATTTATTTTTTTCGCTCCTCGGTGGATTTTGACTCAGCTGGAATGCACAATCAAACCTGAGAATGCATAAACACGCCAGCGCCTCGCACGATCAGTATTCTCATAATGTAAACACTCCCTCAGGCTACCCCCCCCCCCCCACTGCTCTGCAGCCTCTCTAATGACCGAGCGCAGCAGAGGGAGGACTCGGCTGCGCCAACAGTAACCCGCCCGTCACACGGAGGCAGAAAG
The DNA here is from genome assembly GCA_016785235.1 of Pseudorhombus dupliciocellatus. Classification (NCBI taxonomy): domain Eukaryota; kingdom Metazoa; phylum Chordata; class Actinopteri; order Pleuronectiformes; family Paralichthyidae; genus Pseudorhombus; species Pseudorhombus dupliciocellatus. Next base: position 2,153,961 of record JAFBJW010000050.1, read on the forward strand.
AATGGCTCCCCTAATACTCTTCCTCCCCTTAATCTGCCTGTTCCTGTCTTAGCCGGGGAGATGAGTAGCGATGACGGAGGAGTTGGGGAGCAGCCAGAGAGAGAGAGAGAGAGAGAGAGAGAGAAGAAAGAGAGGAATGGGCGTACAAGGTTGGAGGAGATAAAGCACAGTGAGGCGGAGGACGGGGAGTGAGGGAATGTGTGTGCATGTGAAAGACACAAAGAGAAAAGACAGAGAGAAGAAGTGAAGCCATGCATCACCTTCATCTGTCTGAGTGATCTCCTTAACCCCTGGTCTTTGCCCATCCGGCCCCGCTGGATCCCGGTGGATCCCCATACAGGGGGTTAAACAGGGATTTAGCAAAAAAAACCTGAAGCTGCCCTCAAATATGGTGAGCTCCCCCGGTTCCCCTCAGAAGAGCTTGACTCCGCCAAAGACTTTATGTGCAAGATTTATATTCAGCTGCCGACTTGTGACCATCAAGCTCTTTAGAAAAATCATGAAAGTACAGCTGCAGAGATTTCTTTCTGTCGGGCGAGAGGAAAGAGGTGTGGAGAGATCTGGTTCGCTAGTGGTTCCAACCAGTGTTGGAGTTATTATTTAATGGTCAAGTCCTGACTATAACTTACAGTCAGGACTTGACCTGATAGAGAGTGACTCCAAGAAAGAAGCCATTAAAATTGATCCTGGACTCATTCAAAGTGAGAGGTGAGAAAGACGAAACTCACGGATGTTGAAAAACACAGAAATACTTTAACCGTGGAGTAATTTCAGACAGAGACAGAGGAAGCATAGTTGTTACATCACAAAAAATCTTCCTCAGTCCTGTGAGTAAAAAATGCTGGAAACACAGGTTCAAGGACCAGGAGCGAACTTTTGAATTCAGTCTTATTTCACTGAACATCGTTAAAGCCCAATTAGCTGATAACACCAAGAGGACAAGTTGTGTCTTGTCTTTTTGAGGTAAAAGACCTCGTCTGAGGCTCTGTTTGGAACCTTTCAGATGTTCTCATGCCGACCCTCCACTCAGATCCAGACTGATTCACAGTCATTAACCTGCCTCTGTTAAAAAACTTGGTGTGCTGGTGGTGAGTAAATAATGAGTGACTTAACATTTCTACAACAAACTGTGCCTCCAAGTCCAAGAACTAAAGCGACTTTATCAATTCAAGTGAGGAGCGAGGAAGAGGAGGAGGCAAGGACGCGCCTCAGTCACTGTGAGGACTCCATCAGTGCTAACCAGCAATTAAGATCTCACAGATCAAAGCAGTCTAAATGAGCTAATCCCCATAGAGCCGCTGCCCCCCCCGCCTGTCTCCCTTTCTCCCCCCCTCCCTCCATCCTCGTTACTTCCTCTTGACTCATGGCTCCGTGCGCTGACTGCGCTTTGATGCCTGACAGCGGTGGGTCCCCTAAATGTGGAATGGTGAATAAATGTGCATTAATGGGTAACACTTTCATATCCTTAATGCCAATTTGCGCAGGGCTGGGGAGAATGTTTTAAAAGGTCTTAAGACATAATTTCACGAGTCAATCTGACGGCTACGGGCGACGTGCTCGTGAACCATAACAGCAGGAGAGGCCTTTTTTTTTTTAACTTTTAAACGTGATGAAAAACTATAACAACACGCCCCGGCCTGCATTAAAACCTACGGTGCAACAAGCTGCCTCTGAGAGTGCCGAGTCAGAAGTGGTGTGAAAGCTTTGTTCACGGGAGCGTGACGCCGGCAGCTACTTCGCAGGTCGGCCATTATCATAGAGGCGGCAGAGCATCTGCCTGTGACTCCGGGGGCAGGTTTAACGAGGTGACGCCGCTCGTCACAGGGGTGTCTTTGGCAGGACCTGTCCCTCTCTCTTTCTCTCACCCCTTCTGCTCCTTCTTCCTCCCCCCTCTGTCTCCCTCCTCTTTGTCTGCCAAACAGAGGGCGGGTCGGTGTTTACTGCTGCCTCTTTTCCTTCGGGGAGCCGTGGCAGGCTTTTGCCATGAAAGCTTGTCCTCACTGTAACTTGAATCTCTCTGTTTTTTTTCGTGTGCCCTTCGTCTGCCTCGGAACCAACTGTCCTCGTGTCCTTGCCAGTCCGTCCCTCAGACTGTGACTCTGGTTCTTCTCTAATTGCTTCTGTGTAGCTGCTCCTTGTTTTTGGATTTTGGGCCGCGAGTGCCACCTGTGCCTCTTTTTCTTCTCCGCTTTGACTCGTGTCACAGTCAACGCTCCTTGGGGTGAGAATAACAATTAAGATGATGTTGCTAGGTAACATAGATCAGCGGCAAAAGCAGCAAAAGCATGCACTTTACACCCCCCCCCCCAAAAAAAAACAAATCAACAAACAATATTTAGGTGAAAAAAGAGATAATCTCATGAAATTAGAAGAAATAATAACATGTGAGTAATGTGAGTAGAAACTAGTTATATTTGGTAAAAGTATTATGAGAATGAAGTCATAACCTCATACTTTTTAATACTACTATGATAACTAATGCTTGTTGCTTCCCTGCACAATGACTTATATCCAAAGACATGAGCTTCAGTCCCCTAAAATTACAGTTTTTGCTTTATTTTGGTAGTAACTTGTCTGTATCTCCTTCAAGCATGATCATAGATATCCAGCTTCTCTGATCGCTGATATTTCACATTATTCTCTATGTTTTTCTTAAGAACGCCGCAGCTGTAAGGGGGCAATGCGCTCCTGCCCCGACGTGCATCCAAACAGGTTGTTATCTACGTCCTGTGTGTGTCTGCATCTTCATGTGCGGGCTAATGTGAATCATCACATTAGGAAACATCACAGCTGCTTTTTACTTTACTGGCTCTGTTGAACCAGCTCTACAGAAAAAGCAGCTATTGTGTCCGACTCCCCCGGCGGAGCGGAGCACATCTGTACGGGGGCGGCTTCCTCGGTCCCTGTGTGCAGTGTGCGGGTGGCCCTGAATGGCAAATGTGGAGTGGATGTTCTTATTGGCGTGAGCGACACAAACAAATCTCCTCACACACGCCCTGAGTCAGCGGGTGTGAATCTGGAAACTGGAAACTAGAACGACACAGCAGAGAAGAAATCAAGCGGCACCAAAGTCACATGATCATAGATCCAGAAGTCTGGATCCAAACCATTCCCCAAGGTTCCACCGCCTTTTGTGAGAATTGGTTTGGTTGTGTTTGTGTAATTTTGCTAACAAACACACAAACAGACAGACGGGTGAGGCAGATAAAACCAAAATTCAAAATACCGAACCTGAATTATTCACACAGCTCTACAAGCTTTGATTTGTATATTTACTTACGATATCTCAAAGCGTTAGCTCACATTATCTCTGCCCCCTCGCCTTGCATGTTACTCTATAACCCTGAAAACTGCATATGAATAAAATGGGATAAAACAATATAAAACAGAGAAATTGTAATTGTTAAAATTAGCCCAGGTGTGATTTCTAGAACCTGACCGCAGTCTTCATGCATTTTGGAAGCGATGATAATATTTTACGCATTCTACAGGTATGTTATTTTTCTGTCCCCGCCTTCCGAGGTGTTGGTGATGAAACCCCAGTGACCAACATAAACCCCCCCCACATCCCTCCAAGAAATGAAAAAACGAGGATAAACCATTTTCTTCCAAGCTCCTGGAACTGTGGAACAGATTGTCAATGGTATCTTTTATTTATGGACGCCGTCGGTTCGATACATAAATAATTTCTTCAACAGGGTGTCGGTCGGGGCTGGAGGTTGGAGGGGTGCAGGGTGCAGGGTGGGGGGGTGGGGTGCCGTGCGCAGCGCCAATCTCAGCCGCGGCTGATTTGCAATTTAGGTGTGGCACTGAAGGCCAAAAGCGCTGGATTTGGCATTGAGCAAAAATAGACAAGAGCTGTGATCATGTGTGACACTGAATGGGATTACCATCTGTAGCTGAGGGCCCGTTTGCTGCCCTAGATTGTATTGAAATGAGGGAGCATCAGATTGGTTTGTGGCCGTGACAAGAAAGCAGATTTCCTTTTTATGGCTTTCGTTTAGTGCCGGAATCTCAACTACCCTGCTCCGAGCCACCTCTGAATTTCACATTTATATATATATATATCTTTATTCCATATGCCTCCCCCCCCCACACCTGCAATCGCCTGCACTGTGTTTGACACCTGACTCGACTCCATCAGATCCCACAAAAGTTCAGATTAGGAGTCTTCAGCCTTTCTGATTAGAACTCTGGTTCCTTGAGTTAATGGATGAGGGCAGAGTGGAAGCATTACCTCCGGTTTAGTCGCTCCCATTTTTTTGCGTAAGGACAAAGGTTTTTCCATTATGCTTTCTATTGATTCCAGAGCGCTCTGTGTGCCAAGCCGGCGAACCACCCACCAGCTGTCCTTGCGGTGTCAGGGATGTGAATAGGAGTCTGATAAAGCCACAGATGGCATGCTTCTCCCACCCCTCCATAAGTGCCGTTCCTGATGTGTTGCCACATAAATGGAGCCGATACAATTTGTACCGCGGGAGCTGAAAAATTGATTAGGATGGAAAGGTCCTATAGATGTCGGTGCGTCAGCGCGCTCGGCTGCACATGTATTGTGAACAAAAAAACAAGGAGCCACTTGGAATGCGAGAGTGCCTCTTATATCATGTGCAACCTGTTTTTTACTCCTTTCAGTACCCCCCCACCCCCAAATCAACGGTAATGCCAATATTTCTACTCATACCTGTAATTTAATCCTTAGCAGAGAAATAGAAAACAGACTGTGTTTGCTATTGACTTGCTGTGTTCTGTCTGTGTGGGCTTTCTCCAGGTTCTCCGGCTTCCTTGCTTAATTGGAGACTGGTGTGTTGGTGTGAATGGTTGTGTGTTGTGATGCACTGGTAAACTGGCTCCAGTGCCCCCTGCAACCCTCAAAGGATGAGAGAAAATGGATGCATGGATAAACCGGAGTATAAAACATATCAATAACATATGTTTAATTCAATTCAACATGGTAATATCGGCTCAGAAGTATCTCCGCTATTCAACAGTTGGAGGTAAACACACCAATTAAATTTAATTTGCTGCCGGCTGTAGCTTTCTCCTCACATGGCGGATATATTTCTCGCAGTGAAACTTTCTGGAAACTGACAAGCAAACAAGTAAACAAGATAGCTTCCATTGTCAGACAGCAGGCAGCCTTCGCTCCACGCGAACCGCGCTGCTGCTCAAAGGAAGAGGTCTTTTTGGAAGCTGCGACTCTCCATATGGAGCTACACGTGTAATCCCGTTTCTTTTGTTACGGTGACAGTTGAGCCAGCAGACTGATGGTTACAAACGCCCGGCTAACTCTGGCTCCTGAAAAGTTTAAGGCCGACTTCCATCTTCGACTCTGTTGAGAAACAAACCTAAAATTCAAGGTTTAAATAGGACGCATTCTTTCTTTAGAACCGTTGATGTGAAAACAGCCGAGGGAGCGAGAACAAGGTTGGTGCCACCATTTTTAGCTTTAACTTCATTAATAATGAAATGGTTTCTATACGGTTATGCTCATACAGCACTGCAGTTAGAAGGCTTAATGTTGACTGACAGCAAAGTTTAACTCTCTGTCCCCGAGTGCCATCAAGTTGTTCTTTGAGTTCCGTGGCCGGGCCTTTTCACAGAGTGTCACTGGTGAGCTGGGTGTGGATATTGGATTGCTAATAAGCTGAGTGCTCCAGTCGTGCTGCTGAGCCTCCTCTTTCCTGGATACTGAATACCCCTCGTCTTATGTTATGTAACTTTCTGTTGGTGCCACCGGTGCTGACGGAGGTAGAACACAAGGACTGCTTGTGTCTAAAAATGTCCTCCGAATCCCCCCTCCTGAGTCTCAGAAATGAAAGGAGGAAGGGCAAGGCGTTCCTGAGAGACGGAGCAGTGGAGGAAATAAAAATCCTCCGGTCTCACTTGGTGCAGGTCTCCTAACCACCAGAAATGAATGATCATAAAATCTCTAAGTGCTGCCAGATCTAGGTCTGATCATCGGCATTTATATTTGTATTGGGAAATATGTTGTTGCATTTATTCAATACTAAAGCCAATATGTTGACATTTCTCTCTCTCTAGTTCTGTGCCAGTACTGCCAATGTAACCCAGCATATTCTTGATGCAACACAATGGTCTCTTCGTCTCAGACCCGAATCTGAACTTTTTCCCCCCTAATAGCAATATACAGCCAGGAGCAAGTATCATAAAACACCAATTTTATTGCACTAACATGTCACAACGGTAACTGTCCTTCTCTCTCTCACACACACACACACACACTCTGGCCCTAAAACTGTGCTGTAAAAACGTTTCTCCAACCGTCCCCTCAAACAGTCTCAGGTGAGCCACTTCGCTTTCAGCACAGAGAGAATCCTTGAAGAAAATATTCAATCGCAGTAGGTGGTGCAACTGTATCTATGATGAAGGGGAATGTAGTCGCATCCCTACGTTTTAAGAGATACTTGATGAATTGTTTTTGGCAGTTGTGGTTGCTTCCATGAACCGAAGCGCGAGCAACCAGAAGCAGCTTCACACGCAAGAAAACACCGAGCTTCCTTTTGTTGATAAGCTTCACTGGAATGTCCCTTAGCCTTGAAGGTTCATATGCTAACAATTGTTAGCACAAAAAAACGTTCTGATCCATTTCTCGTGATTGTGTTTTTCAAAAGGGTTTTAAAGAGAAACCCTGTCTTTATTCCGGATCATCACTATAACTAATCTCTGCTCATCAAGGATTTACTGATGTAGTTGATTTATTTTCCATATTTCAATTAATAGAATTGTGTTGCGTTTTCTCCTGCAGAATGAATAAACATCCGTCCCCCTCCACTCATTCCTGTGGAGTGTTCGTCCATTTTTAATACCTCTCCGCTTCCTCTTGAAGTTTGTTTTCAAGGCAAGAGTCTCTCTCAAAAAAGGCATTCGCTCCTCTTTTTATTGACAGTGTCGTTTAATGAGAGGCACTTACAGTAGACTCTAACACAATTAGGAGTTTCATGACAACCTCGGGAGGAGAATTAATCTCTCAAATGAAATTGGTCTCAGTGCTCAATATGTCACCCAGTGGGATGCGACTTCATTTCTAATCATTGATCCTCCGCGAATTAAAGCTCATTTTCTGAACGTGTCGCCTGGCGGAGGCTCCCGCAGCAGGACGCAAGCTTTCAACCTCAACCAGCTCGGAGAACCTTCCCCTCTTCCCATTTGATTCAGGGATTACATCTGATTACAGATTTGAGCTGGACAACCTCTGAGACAGCCGTGCAATCTCCATTTTTTTTCCCCCTCCTCTTGTTGAATTCACATAAAGCTAATGAGATTTCGGGTTTAGATTCCTCCATGTTTCACAAGCACAAGAAGGAAGTTTTACAGCACATTAGTTCAAAAAAATAAAAAATAAATAAAAACCTCAGTCATCCACCCAGTTATTTTTCTACTGGTAAATTATTTTTCTGGCAACTGATACTCCGTGAGTTTGTCAAGGATTGGCATTTAAAAAAAATAAAAAAAATAAAAACCTTCAAAATGACATTCAGCTGTTGTCATTGGCTTGTACTCAAACACGGTTTCGCCTGACACATCTTTTCTCATATGTCATGTCACTACATAATAAAGTTACTACTGTTCAACAACAAGACACAGACATGTTTTTCTTTTTCCCTTTGGTGGAAGTGTATTGTGTACGTGTGTATGTAAACATAGTTTTGACAGCAGCTCTCATTCCAGGAAAGCCATGTGCCACACAAGCAAAGAAATGATACAACCAAACTCCTTATACTCATAGTCCACATCTAGGACACGTCGGCAGCAATAGAAAACAAGTAATACATCTTCTTCACTTTGCGTCATCATGAAAATATCTGTTTTTTTTATACAAAAATTAAATACAGTTACAGTATGGTACAACTTTTTTTTTCCCCGTACAGGTGAGCTCAAGCATGACTACAAAGCTTCTGAGAAAGAAAAAAGTACTACATTGGTATTTTGTCAAGGGGCTTGATAATAATAATACATGTGCAGCATTTGGCAAAAAACAACTGACACCCTTCAGCAAATAAAAATCACCAGAGTCACCAAAGCACAGGGGGGGGGGGGGGGGGGGGGGGGGGGGGGGGG